>CABFOQ010036328.1:0-35815 GCA_900660455.1 Gephyroberyx darwinii
CAGCTTGGGAAAGGGAGGGGGAGGTGATGAGGAGATGAAAGGGCCAGGTGAGGAGGAGACACAGGAGCACCCCTCTCCTCTCTCCCCCTCTCTCTGACGTGGTGTGTGTGGTGTGTCAGTGTGTGTGTTTGTTGTGTGTGGGAGAGAGCGAAACAGGTCCACTTCCTTCAGCAGACCGGGAACCTGGACAGGAGGAAGCAGCCCTCTCCAGACTAAGGTATGTCATTGGCTTATTTCAGCACATCTCCACACATACCTGCTCTAATGAAGATATCAGAGGTGCCAGTTTGTGGAGAGCTGTGGTCATGGGGTGGAAGTTAGGACGCTGGTAAGGTGGGACAGTAAGGGGGCACAGGCAGCCCGGAAAGAGAGAAGGGTATGATCTGACTGTTGATATGCTCTAACTATACCCTGGATAGACTGCTTTATTTGTGGCATACTGTATGAACTGTTCTGTTTGTTGGCTGCTGAAGAGTGAAGGTGCATCGTAATGAAAGGGACAGTTGAACAACAGGCTAGTTTTCTCCTTGCAGTAAACACTGAGTCATGTGCATATGATAGGGTCATATGGTTTCCAATTGGCAGCCAGTGGGATTCTGCCGTGGCCTTTTATTCTTGTTTCTTGTGAATTATTTGGAGCTCCTACAGTATACAGCGGGGTATGGATTGAAAACTTTTAAAACGTGCTCCTTTCGTTAGTTTGATCGGGTATAAATCGGAGGCTGTGTTACATGGGAGCCACACAGTACCCACTTCCTCCTCATATTTTTTAAATTGTTCACTTTGTGTGTTTTTGACTTAATAAAATTGGAAGTTGGAATGGGCAAACAGGTTTTTTTATTCTGGTTACTGTCTTTTTTGTTGTTGTTGCGAATGCTTTCTTTAAAAGGTGCAATAATAAAGGGTCCTTTGAAAGACTAAACCACTTCACTCAAGGGGTTATGTCTAATGTTAATCATGTGTTTCTTTTGCGGCAAGAATTTCAATTCCGCTGGTCCTGCATGATGGTCCCTCCCAAAGTGATTGGGAAACCCTGGACACCAGAGAGCAATAAACCAATCAATGTTGATTGGACCCAGCATCTCCAGAGGGCTGTCCCACAGTTGTCACTACATCATAGCTGAGACATTGTTTATAGTTTTTTTAATTGGGTTGAAGGTGACTGTAACCCTTTGACCTATTTCACAAAGGCCATTGGCTTAAGCCCGTGCATGACGCATGGTGTCGTGCTTGACGTGCATGAGGGGCAGGAAAAGAACAAGCGCCTTGCAGCCATGTATCCTGTCACACTTGTGAAATGGAAAACTTGCACATGCAGGTGTGTAGCGTATGGAAATGTACCAAAGGCTCAGCGCTTGTTCCATGGCTTTGACAGTATGTGGGGTTGTGTCCAGGTGAGGTTGTGACAGTAAACATGGCACAGGGCCTTTTCATTACTCCACTGGTCATAGGAACACATGTACCCGTCACTGCTGGAGCTGTGCCACGTGCCACCATTTCCCCCAACTTTACATAACTTAATGTAGCTACTGCCTCCTTTCTTATGCCAATTTGATCCCCCTGATTACCCAAATGACATAGTTTGTACTCAGGAGGATATCGGCATTCTTATTACAATATGTAGTGTTTGTTAGGAGCCCCTATCTGCGTCATATCTGTCATTCAGCCACCTCTCTCCGGTATGTTCAGTTTGTCTATTACTAGACATCAGAAACAAACCATAGGACACATGATTATTTTGTTTTCTTCATGACATAATGATGAAAGACATGAAACTGTCTTTTCTCTCATCCCTCCAGACAGGGAGCTCAGTAATGCTGAGTTTCACAGTTTATTTTCTCATCCAGTTTGCCTCCTGACTCTGTTAAGGGGGACATATGGTCCACTTTGTGCTTTTAGCTTCTCCCTGAGGCACTGACTGTCCTGAAAACTCGCATCTAAGATGCAGATGTCAAAGATGTATCAAATTATGACGATTGCTACGAATGTAGAGTACATGAAGTCTGTGGCTTTATTGGCTTTATTGACTTGGTTTTCATCAGGCAGATGAGGATCACTGTAATGGGAATAATACAATGTTGTACAAATGGCTGCATTTGAAAACTGTTTGCTGTTATTATAAACAAGAAATGGTTAACTGTAGCTTGCAGATCCCCAATTTTTAATTCATTTTAAGTCTGTTTTGATTTGCTATGCTTTTGGGACTAGGACAGAGGGTTTCATAAATGGTATTCAAACACATCATGAGCATGCAGTGTTAATCAAAACAAAGGCTTTCCCTCAGTGCACAAGGTTCTTCAATGGAGCCGTTCTCAAATGTGCATTCACTGATGCCTATTTTTGAACTGGAATATTTATTTTGTTTCAGATCACATCTCTCCAATTGAAGGTTATATTGAAGAGCGAAGGATGGCTTTATAAGGACTAGAGAGATAAAAGTTACTGCATCTTCAAGGAATTGAAGTGAAGCCTCCTATGATATTCTGCAGAGCCCAGGGCTGAAGCCTAGCTAATCTACAGATTTCTCCCGGGGTCAGGGTTTCTACTGCTCCAGCTGCCATGACAGACACCACTGCCTGAGCTCCTCAGTGACACCCTACGGCAGGGGAGGATGGGTGATGGGCCTGTGAATGTCAGCGGCCTCTCTCCTCCTTATCCCATCCTCTCATGGAGCGTTCTGCCACACCGAGCCCCCTCTGGAACACCTCTCTCTCTGGCCTCCCCTGGTTTCCAGCCTCACGCTACCCTAACGCCTCCAATGTGACCCAGCCCATCACAAGCGGTGGAGGTGGGGTGGATCTGACCCAGTCCCTGGCACTGTGTGCCATGCTCATCATGGATGTGCTGGCAGTGATAGGGAACTTGGCTGTGATGACTGTCATCACCAAGACACCGCAGCTGCGCAAGTTTGCCTTTGTGTTCCACCTTTGTCTGGTAGACCTGCTGGCAGCGCTGGTGTTGATGCCCCTGGGGATGCTGTCAGACCACGTACTGGTGGATGAGGCACTGTGTCGGAGCTACCTCTGCTTGAGTGTGTGTCTAGTGAGCGCTGCCATCCTCACCATTTCTGCCATCAATGTGGAGCGCTACTACTACATTGTCCACCCAATGCGCCACGAGGTGAAGATGACAGTGGGGGTGGTAGTGATGGTGCTAGTAGGGATCTGGATCAAGGCCATTGTCATGTCGGCCATACCTCTCCTGGGTTGGCTTCTCCAAGGGGACCAGGGTCTGGGGACTCCTTCAGTCCTAGGTCATGGCCAGAGACACTGTTCCCTACACTGGACGGGAGGCAGGACCACACGGCTGCTGTTCATGGTCTTCTTTACCTTCATCTATTTTCTGTTCCCCATGCTGATCATTCTGGTAGTGTACTGCAACATGTTCAAGGTGGCCCGAGTAGCAGCCATGCAGCATGGCCCCCTGCCCACTTGGATGGACACGCCACGACAACGCTCCGAGTCCCTCAGCAGCCACTCCACCATGGCAGCCAGCCTGGGTGGAGCAGGGGCCCGCACCACCCCTCAAAGGACATTTAGTGGGGGTAAAGCAGCAGTGGTCTTGGTGGCAGTAGGTGGTCAGTTCCTCTGCTGCTGGCTGCCATATTTCTCCTTCCACCTCTACTCTGCTGTGGTGTCTACCTCTCCTGCCTCACTGGCCCAGCTGGAGGACGTAGTCACTTGGATTGGCTATTTTTGCTTCACCTCCAATCCCTTCTTCTATGGTTGTCTGAACCGGCAGATTCGTGAGGAGCTGGGACGCCACCTGGCTTGCCTCTTCAAGCGGGCTGGGCCCAGAGAAGGGGAACAGCTGCCAAGCCGCGAGGCCTCCATTGAGGAGAACTTTCTTCAATTCCTTCAGGGCACTGGGTGCAATCTGGAGCCCTGCAACTCTCACAGCAGGGCCAGCCCAGAGGAGCCAGAAACTGATGGCGCTCAGGAATCGGCTGTTCAACAGAACATGCCAGCTGACTTCCACATCCCCGGGCAGATCCTCGAGGAGACCTCAGAGTTCATACAGCAGCAGCAACTGCACAACGAGCTAAACCTATCAGAGAACTGCTGCAAGACTGTACCTGAGCTGTAGCTGCCTCACATGTACTGCAGATAGTCTATTTTGCTGTCAAGTAATCCAATTGATACGCTTGGTTTTATTCACATTTTCTAAGAATTTGTTGAATGAACACAGCACTTGTTCAAGACAGTGCTTTTAAGCTGAAAACCAAGTGAACTGCAGAGCACAGTATCTTCTTTGAAGAATTAAAGTTAAAGGGGCTCTTCACTGAAAAACAAATAATACATCATGTACATCATCTCACGCGTATCCCAAACATTCATGACTTTGCAGCGTCGCTTGAAAGTTAGTGAGAGTGATACAGTGACAAGTTGTTCTCTGTGTGATGTCAGCTGATGGATGCTGAACCCTTGTTGTGTTAATCACAGTTCAGAGAAGTGATGTACAGTGCACAAAAATAAGGATGGCGTGAAGCTTTGAGAGAGAAAATCATTCGGGAGAATACAGTTTTCAAGCTATACGGAAAACTAAGAAAATAGCTAGAAAAATAATAATCTATTACACTCATGATAAAATAGTATGGAGATGTTTTATCAGTGAAATGTCCCTTTCAGCTTGATATGCATTCCTTTGCCATTAAAACATTGGTTCTTTATAGGACATACAGTGGTGATGGCATAGTTACTGTACAATAAACATTTTGTTAAGAGACCATACACCATCCATACTATTACATGAAATACACTTCCATCCTCACCTTTCTCCATTGAATCACATTGTCAGAATCAGGTTCTTTTAATTCAACCGGAGGGGAGATACCAATACTCTGCACCTGACAATGTGTACAATTTTCTAGTGTAGATTGTTCCTTCATTTTTCTTTTCAAGACCTGAAGAAGCCCCTTGACAATCAGTTGCACAAATTGACTGAGTAATCATCCATAATGATACTCTGTGTTAATATTTGTATGGTGACTAAAGTATCTAAACATCCCACTGGTTTTATTCCATAGAAGTTGAACGGCCTATTGCAAGAACAACTTCAGAAAAGACCTGGAACACCAAATAGGGTAAACATAAGGGTGGTCACAGTTACTGTAGTTGTCATTGCCAGTTTGTGGGGCAACAAGCAGAGGATCTGTTTTCGTGAAAGTGTATTTTGTCTCACTGGCACACCTCCTAATGCAACCAAGAAATTAATGCAAATGTTGTTTTCCTCAGAAGACATGAAAGAATATTCATTCCTTTTTTTTTACCGTCTCTCCATTTAAAATATTCATTGTGTTAAATAGGATCATTTCACAGCTGGTGCTGCTAATGGTATTTATAGTAAACAGGCTCACACACCAGTGTATTTTTAACCTTATTCTGGGAACATCGTTATCATGTTTATCTGTTGGGAGGCTTGTGATCATCACCTCATCGAAATCTTCTCACATTGGTGAACTCGTGATCTTCCCCTCTTCACCAGACCACCCACTCAAAGAAGAACACAATGCGTCGTTTAGGTTTTTCTGACAGTGAAAGTGTAAAGGATTATACTGTGTTGTTAAATTTGTTAGTTACAATATATTACAAAATGTCAGTTAAACCAGTGTGTAGAGATAAGGCTCCACATTGTGACCAATCCCCATCGCCCACTGATGTCAATGCTGTTTACAGGTAAACCTTGGCCAACGCTGCACACAAGAACAGTATGAGTGCTGTTGTGTTTAGCTATAAACAACCCGGCTTGTTGTGGCTACACAGCACACAGGTGTGACAATGCTTACACATGGCAAGGTTTGCCTTTGGCCTCATTTAACAACAAGTGGAAGACATTGGTGATACTTTCTCTGATCTCAGGTGGAATACAAACAATTTGCACAAGTCACATATCGCAGTGACACATGTTGCAGAGAAATTACGAGGCAAAACTCTTCTTCCCATTTTGTCTCTTTTATGCTTCTTTTTTTCCTACTGCCTTTCTTCTATCTATTTCAGATTGCCTCATACCAAACTTGGTCTGTTGGCATGATCACAAGACACTCAACACAAGGCACACAGGGAAGGTTTCTATTTTCTTGGGAGTCAGAGAGAAAAGACCTCTTTGTCAAAGGAAGACATTATGTTCTTAATTATGTTGTGTAATGACTTCACTGCTGACTGTTTTTTTTTTCAATTGGGCTGTTCATATCAGCTTGTTAAAATGTAAAAAGATGCTTCTTTTGCGTCAAAGATGAGATGGTAAAGCAAAGCAAGGCCCAAATGTGTGAAAATTGGGTAAGAGATCAGATCAAGTGCAACACTGAGCACTAGACCAAATCACTGCCATGACCATAAGCACAATCGCCAAACTTCTGCTGTTATACAGTATCTCCGTTCTTACAAATGCTGTCACCATGCTATTTACCTTTCTGCAAGAGTATAATGGTACATTTAAGAATATAACACCATAAGACATATTACTATACAAATATAGCAGCAACACAACACAAAACTGCCTTGACTTATTACACCAACGTGCAGGGATAACAGGAGAAAATCATTTGAGCTTGAGTTAGACACTTCACAGGGATATTTCCTGTGAAGTGATCTTCCTCACAGAGCATCCTCAACAGGACTAGCATACTGTCTGGGTACTGATCAGCTGCAATGTACCGGGCAGCTCCTCTTTATTGTTTTAATGCATTCTGTAGCATTGCATAGTGGGTTGAGTCAAACTGTGGACAATCTGGGGTCTTTACAAGATCCCTTATGTTGAGAGTACATCAATCTACCATTCAATCAGCTGTATTTCTGTTACCGTAGCAACAAAATTGCCCCAACAAATCTGATTAATGGTTAAAGGTCTGTTTCTGTTCCCATCTGTTGATTATGAAGAAGGAGAAATAAGTTGATTTGAAGGTGAACGGTAGACATCCCTGAATATTCCCTGCTTAAGGAATATTTTTGGATATCACTAAATACAGTACTTGGTTATTGTTCATGTGAATGATTAGTACAGTATGTTCATTTTCCCTCTGTATCGCTCTTGTACCTGAGCTGAAAAGACTGTTTGGATTCTTCATTATTAGGGTTTGTTTTTCCTTGTTAAGATTTTCCCCATATCGGTTACCCATCAGATGTAATGATTAAAGTAACAGCGACAAGATTAACATCCGTGTCGTGGCTCTTTTCAAACAAAAGGTCCATTGACACCATGTCAGTGCATCTACAGGTGCATGCATGTGATGCAGACCTTTAAAATTAATAAACATATCTATTAGATGATCAGTCATGCAGATCATCTAATCTCTCTCTCTTTCCCCTTCTGTGTGTATCCTCTCATGCTTGTCTCTGTGTATGTGTGTGTGTGTGTGTGTGTGTGTGTGTGTGTGTGTGTGTGTGGTGCAGGCAGGGGGTGCAGAGTCACAGAGGTGAAATGAAGCACTAGGAACAGGATGAAAGAGGAGTGACATTTTGAAGAAGGCTCATCAATGGGTTGTCGGTGGGGGGTGTTGTGAGCAATGCCGCAGTGCTCGATAACCCGTCTGACACCTGCCCACACTGACCTGTCACTCTTGCAGACCTTAACCACGACTTCACACAATGGAATAACACCCCGACGCATATGTTGAGGTTGTGCGTATTTGAAATAGTATTCAAGGTACATGTTTTGTTGGTGGTGCCATTTCAGTTTTGAGGTGTAGAAGGAACAATGCCCACGCAGGGATCCCTCCTATCCCAGAAAAATAAAAAATAAAATAAAAAAAATAAAATGAGTGGACCACTAGCCGCACAGGATAATCCGAGGCTCATCTTCTTTTTTTCTTATCCTCCATACCCTAATGTTCTTACACTTTCCTGGGCTGCTCCCCAACTGATGGAGTGACTCATAGCTTTCATGTTAAGCCTCCTGGAGCTTAGTGAAACAGTTCAAACAGCCTGACCTTTCTGATGGTCTACAACAGCCCAATGAAAGTACACAAGGAGAGATGGCGCCGTCTCACTCCACAGGGCAATTCGGTACATAATACATTCAATTGATAGGTAGGCTGTAAAGCCAACGTCCAATATATCGTTCCTCAAACCTTCATCGCAACAAAGAGTAGAATTGACTCAGCATGCCACATGGGCGCTTGTGGTCCCTGGGCTGGCGACTGCGGTTCCAAAAGCAAGAAAACGCTCATCTGTGAGTAGAGATTGGCTCCTCTGTGAAGTCTCCCTCAGTGGAACTGGGGTGAACTCAATCACATGAATTTCTCACTTACTTCCAAGTCCTGACTTCTCTGAGATCAGCTGTTGCCTTGGTAACATTCGCTGATGACATTTCTGAGGGGTATGGTGGGAGGAGCAGCAGCAGCAAAAGGCGCAAAGTTATGGATTACAGTTATAGTTAGAGAGTCACAGTGGTTCCCAAGCTGGGGTCTGAGGACTCCCTGGGGTCCTTGAAGGGGTTCTGGAGGGTCCTCAGCAAAATCAGGAATAGTTTAATTCCCTATTATTTCATTCAATAGATTTAGCACAATGAAAGAATGTATCCAAATGACTTTTTTGATCATAGATTTTACTCTAACTGTCTCCCCACTTACAGTAATGACTGGGAAATTTCTGTGCTAATTTGTATCTATGGACACAAAAAAATTTGGGATCTGTGAATTAGAACATGAACATAGAAACTAAATGTAAGTATATATATATCACATCATGAACCAGGACGTTGTGGCAACTTTATAAAGTACATGAACATTAAATCTGAGCTTATTGTCAGGTGTTGATGGAAGATAAAAATCAATGTGCATATCAGGACAATACAATAATGTTTAAACAATCATATTATAAATGGAGACAAGAAAAGTAATATCATTTCCCATCTTTTAGCATTTTAGATATTATCATGGATGTACTGGAGGGCAAACCCATCTAACGTCAGTTTTTTTAATTTGTGGAAGAGAATTTATCCGGCTTTTCAGTCTGACATAAATCATTATGAGGTAAAATTATAGAGTACATCATATTAAGTAGAGAAAAACGTGTGTAAGTTATATGATGATAGGGTCTTTGACTCCACAAATCCCTCATTGAATCTGCACTCACCTTCAGCATCACATCCTGGTTTAACTACCTCACTATCAGAAGCAAAACAAAACTCTTAAGGATTATTAATCAAGCAAAAGAACTCTATACTCAATAATGCATCATTTTAACATATTTTTTTGATCTGATCTATGATCTGTTAAATAATGCAAAGTCTTGTCCATCACCTGGTTGCTGTTATTGTTGAATTGCTTGTTTTCATTGTAAACTATTTGTTTTTAATGTCTTTACTCAACTGTTTGTTTTTATTATGGACTGTTTGTTTTTATTGTCTTGACTGATTTTTTTTTTTTTTTTTGTGCTATGGACTGTTTGTTTTATTGTCTTTACTGAATGATTTGTTTTTATTGTGAACTGTTGTTTTTTTTATTGTCTTTACCGAACTGTTTGTTCTTACTGTTTTATTGATTGTTAAGTGACTATGTCAGTGTGGTATTTTTCTGTCGAAGTGATACACAATAAAATTTTCTGAATCTGAATCTGAGGTCATGGTTCACCAACATTTTTATTTACCACTAAATTACTTCTAATCAGGCGACCCAACCCAGGACCCAACTGGGCCACCACATCAACATCTGACATCTTTACCAAACAAATCTTTCTTTTGACTTTATTTGTTGACACATCACACACACCGATGCCGCAGTCAATTCCGTACGTGTAGTTGAGTTAAGATTTCACTGGGGGCGCTCTCACATCACACAAATCTCTTGCAAAGACCTGAAAGCCTGCAAATGAATGTGAACTACGGCGAGAACTTACAGATATTTCCACAGCTTCGATTAAGTTACTGGCAATTAGTCAAACAACCAAAAGGCTGCGGAGAGAATATCTATCGAGCCTAGACCTGCCTTGGTAAATGATTGTGCGCGATTGCAAACATAATTATGTCTTGTGTATATTTGAGAAAAGACTACATTTCCCATCTGCCCTAGGAAACATCAATTTTCCTTGTCAATGCCCTTTTCTTCTCTTGCATCTGGATCAGCTGTACATAACGCGCGACTGCGCAGCAACAACCTGGCTGATAGGGAGAAAACTGCATATTTCCTTTGTCGGACAAATATCACCACCAGCGTTACATTTTCCTCATCTACAGCCCCGTTTCTCTTGAAAGCGTTGCGTGGTATTCTCTCTTACCAAGAGTCAGAGGTTTTTTTGATGGTTGTCTGAGTCCACAACTACGGATAAGTTGGATATAACAATTCAAAATTTACCATATTAGGGAAGGGCTTTTTTCCGCTGCAAAGAAACATTGATCAAGTCGGCTGCACTGTAACTACTGAAGCTGCGTGAGATTACCATCAACTCCCATGTGGGGCTAGTTGGCGAGACAAGCGTACAGTGCCAACGCCTTTCCCTTCCCCGACCCTGGCAGGGGAACTTCACACGCCGACCAAAACCATTCCCAAGCCAAGTACAAGTTGATTGAAAGAAAAATGGGTTGCACGATAAGCGCCGAAGACAAGGCTGCGGTGGAGAGGAGTAAAATGATTGATAAAAATCTTCGAGAAGATGGAGAAAAAGCATCCAGGGAAGTGAAACTGCTTTTGCTTGGTAAGAACACATGCGTGGTTTTGTACACCCTCACAGAGATATGATTTTTAATGCACGAAATCGGTTTTACCGTGACCAGTTGGTGTGTGTTTTTGGTTTTCATTGTAGTTTATAGTTTGTGTGAATCCTACCGGACACACAGCCCTCCTGTTCTTGTTGGTTTAGACAACTGTAGATCATAATTTCTCAACTGAGTCAGTCCTTGAATGCCTCAACCCATTTATTTCCTTTACTAGGACTATCAATTATGCATTCTTGAAGGAGAGGACATACTTGCACATGAGGCACACTAACAATATGCTCATTACATTGTAACTCACACAGGCCAGTTTTCCTCCAGTGTCTGCAGGCAGAACTTTTACAGCTTCAAAGAGCATAAGTTTATCCTATACATGCTGCAGGCCTCCTCACTAACAAAAGCTTTCATCCATTATTATTTTAACCAGTATATTTGTTTGCCTTTAGATTAGTCTATGTGCCTTTACACTTGGGCCAGGTGTGTAAGGACGGTAGCCTCCTGGTTTGTCACAACCTGTTCCACAGCGTAAAACATCCAAATTTCTGCTTCCACAAAAAAAGCTGGGTGTGAATTGCACTGATGCACCCAGGGGGATCAAATGACATCAGTCCAGGGGGCACCGTTTTTATACACCTTGTCCACTAGCAGAAACTCTGCCATGATATGTCCCACATCATCAGGTTAGCCACCTACTAGAGGTCAGACAGTTTTTAAATAAAACGACTCACTGGGCATCAACATGTCAGAATAAAAGTGAGTCCGAACTTGTTCAAAGGTGTTTGTAAACCCAGATAAAACCATGTTATTATGTTGTTAAAGGAATAGTACACCTCAAAATGAAAATGTAGTCATTAACTACTCACCCCTATATCAGTCGAAACTCCATTGAAGTTTGTACAAAAAACAAACACAAAGCGAGTTAGCCCCTATAGATCCATCTCCGCCTTCTCCCAAACTACTGAAGTTAATGGGGCCATCTTTTTACAGCTCCAAAAAATGCTTAAAAAGTCCGCCAAATTCCACCATAATGCTTGTACAATGCTTGTACAACATTTACCTCATTATCTCCTATATTTTCCTCAACGACATTGCTTTTTGCTACAAGGCACCAACAGATGCATGCCTGGTCGTGCACCCTACAGTGCAGGAAAATCTAGGAGACAATGAGGTAAATGTTAGACTTTTGGACTCACAGTGTGTTTGTTTGGCTACTAAACACTTGGATAATGCTGCACAAGCTGTTTGGTGAAATTTGATGGACTTTTTATGCATTTTTTGGAGCTGTAAAAAGATGGTTTTAATAGTTTGGGAGAAGGTGGAGATGGAACTAGTTTTAATTTTGGGCTGAACTACTCCTTTAAGATATGTTTAATCCATATTCAGTCTTTTAGCCTATGCAGTATGTTGTAAAATGAAAGGACTGCAATGACAATAACACTATCATGTTGGTATCTAGTCGGTATTTCTGGTGTTACAACACAACCAGAAATGGAAAAAAAATTCACTTCCTACTTGTTCCCCTATCACAAATCAGAGTGAAAATGTCAAATGTTATTCGACAACATGGAAACCCCTACATGAATGCGAGGCCGAGTGAGTCATGGTGTTTTCTGCCATGACTTTGGTCTATAACTCAAGTTTAATAATATCAGTGACTAGCATGACAGTTCTAAGTCATTTTGTTCATCCTATGACACATTTATTTCCTAATATGAGAATTTAGCTTGACAGTGTCCTAACCAAAACACCAAGAGCAACATGGCTAAGATTTTCCGTGTACCATGTTGTGAAGTATACACATTTGTAGAATTCTATAGAGAGATACGACACAAATCTTCCACAAGAATCCTAATCAACTGATATTTTTCTGATGATGATGGGAAACCGTTTCAGAATTAACACTCAGGTGGGTTCAGATGTGTTTATTGAGACTACCATGAAATATGGATGACACATGATTTCCATGATTGACAAACCATTGTAAGTTATTTTCAGGTTATTTTTTTCCAAATCTGTTTTTTGGATTTGCAATTGCAATTGTTTTCTAATGGGAGATTACCTGTTGTCCTGCTTTTCTCCTTCTGTTTGTGATCACTTTCCTGACAGGGGCATTCTCATCATGGAAGGCGGCTTTGCCATCTGGGTTGAATGTATCATGGGGTGAATGTAGCCCTTTATGTTAGTAGTGATTTTCATGTACCTTGGTCTACAAGATGTGGTTGAACAAAACAGTAGCAGGAAATCCACTTCCTACCATAACTGAGCCACCAGTACCCTTGACGGTGGGAGGATTTTGTCCAACTGTTTCTGAGTCTTGAGTGGAATGATTGGTGTGAAACCTGAAACAGATAAACTAACGTAGGTGTGTTTTCTTGCCAATGAAACTGTTCGCCGGGGGTATGGATGGATCCCATGTGAATGAACTCACCAGCTAACTGATCTCTGTGGATTAACTGGAGGGTGATCAGAGTGTTACTGCAACAGCACAATACAGGCTAAAAAATCACATTGTATGGAAACATTCATTTTCAAGGTCCGACCACAGCTGAGGGGAAAGCGATTTTCCAGGCACTGCCCTCCTCTCTTGTCTG
Source organism: Gephyroberyx darwinii (assembly GCA_900660455.1). NCBI lineage: Eukaryota > Metazoa > Chordata > Actinopteri > Trachichthyiformes > Trachichthyidae > Gephyroberyx > Gephyroberyx darwinii. The sequence goes on from CABFOQ010036328.1 coordinate 13,239, forward strand.
TGTTGGAACAAGAGAGTTATGGGGAAAAACAAAGAGGAGTTTGGCTGCTGTCCTTAATAAAAAACCACAGCGCTGGAAAAGCTTGAGCACCCATCCAATGAAAATGGCCTCCCGCTTGACCACGGACAGCAGTTCATGTCGAATCTCCATTCAAAATTCTTGTTAAATGATGCTTGGTTTGGAGTCTTGCTCTGTGACGTTCCCATGGATGGGTTTGGATGGCTCTCTGAATGCCTGTGTAAAGTTGGTTTCTGAACTAGCCGCGGTTGATGCTCCGCCAACAATGCCATGAATGAGGGAATTGGTGACTGAGAAAGTTTAGAGAGGTCTCATCACGCTGCGTTCTCTCCTGCTTGCCTCAGTCTGGGCATAAATCTCTCTTGTTGGCGATAACCTAACCAAGGAATTTAAGGATTTAATTCTTGTTGGGCACCCATCTGAACATATTATTCTACTGTAAGCCACCACGACTACATCATCATCTGCAAAGTATTCCTAACTGGCAGTGGGAATGTCACATGTCTTGCCACCTTTTTGAGGATGAACAATAAGAAGTCTTGGCACCTTTTTGGGAAAAAAACAATGTATTTCCTTATTTTGAAAAGGTGCTTCTTTATCAACTTAATCCTAGCTGTTTCAAGAAACGGTAGCAATCCCATATTTCAAATTCCAGTGCCTGAAAACTTCTCCATGCTGTGGTTGCTGATAATTGCTGTGGTTGTACTTTGCAACAGGCGGTTCCCATGCCAGTGTAAACTCACCCCAGATGCTTATGGAAATTAATTTCTAGCTGTTGCCTCAGTTTGACATGTTTCATGTGCTTGCAGCTTGCACTGAATTAGACTCCAGGTTGTCTAACGAGGTGCCGTGTTTTGCCTTTGCCACCATGCGGTTACGCTTTTTGCGTTTGGGGTGGAGGCAAGGGGAAGTTACCTAGATTGCCAACAGACCCTGTGAATGAGATGTGGTGTTTTTTTGCCCCCTGCGCTCTCTAATGCCCCGACCAGCATGATACCTGGGATTGTCTCTACAAGGGTAGTGGAAAAATATTAACTCAGCCAGCAGCATAACAACTGTTTCCTGTTTGGCTGATTCTTTTAGTAATGGTGGTTCTTCATGGTGAAAACATCCCCCCCATGTTTTATACTCTTTATTTGTTAGATTGAAATACCCTTTGATACAGTGAACGCTATGTCCTGTCTTCACAGATACACACTAACTAATGTCTTCAGAATGGGTTTCATGGCTCTCACTTCCTAAAGAGGAAGCCCACTTCATTGGTGCCTGCCACTATTCAAAACTTCCCATGATGCCCCACAGCTGTGCCACAGCTTCTCATAAGCGTCTAGCCTCTGGCATGCAAGGGGTTAGTTCTGTATTTGCTGAATCCTCCACATGATACGGGTGTTCATGTGTCTTCCTTTGGCCCACTCACACTGCGCTATAAATATGAGCCAATGGGAGAGTTTTGATTCTTGAGGCAGAAATTACTTGCTCACACACTCAAACCTCTGACTGGTGCATCAAATAGTTGCATTTCTGCTATATGCAAGTATTTAATTTCGTCACAAGGCTGCATTACCTTTGTGTCTTGATGCAATATGCACAACATGACTCCACACACTGTGTTTTACTTTGAAGAGATTAAATTCTGTTACTGGTATGAACATGTGAGAGTGTTCTAAAACCATCCTTTTGGAGTAGCCTCTTGTAGCTTCTGTCATTCCTGGTCATCATTGCCTCATGTAACTATTGTGCCCCTCTTTTCAGGTGCTGGGGAATCTGGGAAAAGCACAATAGTAAAGCAGATGAAGTAAGTTGCAACTAGTCACTTAATCCTGGTAACAGTCCACATATTATTCACAAATTCTATCAAACTCTGGAGATGTTGGCGCTACTTTTGCGATGCATTAACAAAAGACATGCCCACTCTGTTCGAACTGCAACTCTCTTGTTGGACGTTAATGGTGCAGGAATAATTGTGATTACAAACAGGGCTCATCTTTGTGGAAATGCTGTGGAAGCAGAGTCAGAGCCTCATTTTGCTCCGTTCAGGCAGAGGAGTAAGCACCCTTTTACATAACATGCTAAACAATGGCTGCAGAGGCCAGCCATAGCCTGGCAGGACCTGAATAGACTCCCCCAGATTCCCACATTAGGCATGCTACATAACTCACTGAAGCGCAAATTCCAACATTAATAACGTGCTCCATGAAAAATTTCAAATTTAGAATTTGTTCCACGTTTATTAGAGACATCGGCACAGTGCTACACAGTCAGATACTCATCTCAAATCTAAAGGCTAATTGGGATTTTGTTTCTTTTCAGAATCATTCATGAAGACGGCTACTCGGAAGAGGAGTGCAAGCAGTACAAAGTGGTGGTGTACAGCAACACCATCCAGTCTATCATCGCCATCATCAGGGCAATGGGACGGTTAAAGATAGATTTTGGGGATGCTGCACGGGCGGTACGCCAACTCTCAGACTAAACATAGCATTCAAAGAGCCAAGTCTCAAGCTCAATGCACTTTACACAGCTTCACAAAATGAATCATCACAAGAAAAAGTTTACAATGACAACAGGTACTGTCTTTGTTGTCAGGATGATGCACGCCAACTGTTTGCCCTGGCAAGCTCGGCGGAGGAGGGGGTGATGTCAGCAGAGCTGACCGGAGTGATTCGGAGGCTGTGGACAGATGGCGGAGTTGAAGCCTGCTTCAATCGATCCCGAGAGTACCAGCTCAATGACTCTGCTTCATAGTAAGGACTCTGAGCCCTCCTCTCAGCATAGACCCTCGTAGGCTTACCGACAATAAGCATGCTAAATGAATCACTTACAGATGACAGTGTGTCAACATGCTGGGTTCAAAGCAGAAACTGAATTTTCATTCATGAGAAAAACAACACAAAATGAGTCATGTAATCTCATATTGAGTCTTAAAATCTTTTTCTTAAAAAAAGTGAGATAATTCTACCAATGGAGTGAGTCAGTTTCACTGGAGATCAACTTGTTTAAATAATTCTCTTGAATCAAGTCATTTTCCTGATACTAGTGGAGAGACTAGTGGATAATATGAAAACTTTTTATCGTGAAGTTAAGAATTGCATCTTCAAGCACGGCTCCCTCTGAAATTGACTTCAGAAATGTTTGTGCTGTTCTTTTCGTCTACGCTTCACTGTGTAAAGATGAGTGCTGTTTTTCCCCATTCATGTGTGTAACTTGTATGCAGGAACAGGAGGAGGACAAGATGGGTCTTGCGTTTCAGGTTCTTGTGTCAGCTTGTTTAAACTGATGGCATTCTTGAGAGGAATGAGAGATGAGGATGAAACCGACAGTTGGGAAATGGCTGCATTTCTGTCCCTTGCTGTTTAACTCTCGCAAAATGGTTTCAGTTTCAGATTATATTCAACCAATAGAGAAAATTTCTGACAAAGTTAACACACACAAAACTATCAGCAAAAATGTTCCAAATTTAGTCTGGTTTTGTATCTCCCATTAGACATAGCTAAATCCCAAGGCTTTGTGATTCTGTAGCGTTTTTCTGGCATGTATGCCCTGAACCAGAGTAGCTTAGTGTGAAGGACACATTCTTTGTTTTGAAAACAGCCGGGGTGTCGTGGCTTTAGGTGCACTTTGTCCACACTTCAGACTCGAGGGACCAGTGGAGTTAGTCTGGCTTACTCTCTGTTTTCACTCAACCCATGAGCAGCCTCTGTTTATCATCCATCAAAATATGAACCCATATTTAGTATCATTCTGCAGAGTCCTCAGCTATCTGTCTGCAGAACAAGTCCTCCAGTTCCACAAACCTGACAATCCAAAGGACATTATGCTGCAGCTGTGTTGCAGTGTTTTGTCTTCTTTGGATGTTATATGGTTATATTGAATTGCTTAGTTTCTCCTCATGACATGTTACCATGTGGTGTTTAAAAACAGGATTTTGTTTCAACAATGGCAAATCTCTTTTTAGAGCACATATTTGGAGCTGCCTGTAAGCTCTATTTTGGGGCTCGTGTGATTATTTTCTTTTTTAGTGCAGACCTCCATTGCATTGTGGCGTGTATGCATCGACTCTTGGGTCGTCCTCATATATCTGTGTGTTTATCCTTCAGCTACCTGAATGACTTGGAAAGGATCTCTCAGCAGACCTACGTCCCCACTCAGCAGGATGTCCTGCGTACGCGTGTAAAGACCACTGGCATTGTAGAAACCCACTTCACCTTCAAAGAACTCTACTTCAAGTGAGTATAAGTCCTCTGTTGGCTGTAGGTGGAGTTGGTCATGTTGTGTTTTTGCCATAAAACAACGTATCAGTCTTTACTGGAAGCCTGCCCGGGCTGGTTTATTGCTCAGCAGTTAGACTCCCTCGTTCTAGACCTAATGACTTCACACAAGACTATTTTATGAAAGTTAATGTCTGCACAACAGAATTTGTAGTTTCCGTTGAGAGTCATTAGCTGACATTTCAAAACAGTTTTTAATTATTTATTAGCTAATTACTATGAGAAGAAGACTTATCTACAAACGTTCTCCTGGTGAAATATTAACTTTAATAGACTCTCCTACCTGCGTACCTCCGTAAACAAGGCTTTGTTGTTTGGAATATGTAGTCACCAAATTGATGTAGGAGCACATAGCATTATCTGATCTCTGTCTGAGTTGAATAGCTCAATATAACTTCACTTTACCTCAGCGGGCCCCATGGTGGAGGGAGAGGCGGGTTAGACGGACATGATATTACAGAGCTGACAATAACAGAGCGAGCTCAGTGGCTTGTAGTGTGTGTGTGGATTTTTATTTTTTTTTTGCACTGGAATTAAGACGACACTAATCCTCATTACGTGAAAATTACCACGTTCACTGTGCATCTGTGCGGTAATTGTGTGCATGTGTCTTCTGTTTCCAGGATGTTTGATGTGGGAGGCCAGCGATCAGAGAGGAAGAAGTGGATCCATTGTTTTGAGGGTGTCACAGCTATCATTTTCTGTGTAGCGCTCAGTGACTATGACCTCGTCTTGGCTGAGGATGAGGAGATGGTAAGAGATAGAGGTTTGATGGCGGCGGATGCCGTGTTGCTTCACTTTTTTTGTGGCTCAATTTGATACCGTATGTGGGTGATACTGATTTTTGTTAGATCCTAAGTTTACGATTCATGTCTGATGTTGATTTTTGACTAATAATACTGACGATGAGGATGACTTCGACTCCGCTCTTTCCCTCAGAACCGCATGCATGAGAGCATGAAGCTTTTCGACTCCATCTGCAATAACAAGTGGTTCACAGACACCTCCATCATCCTCTTCCTCAACAAGAAGGACTTGTTTGAGGAGAAGATCGGCAGGAGTCCACTTACTATCTGCTACCCTGAGTATTCTGGTGAGGCGAATGGCAAATGACTCTCTACCAAGCTTCTGTATTAGGAATTCAGTGATGTGTCTGTGTAATATTGTCAGCGTGTATGTCTTGGATGTTTAGATCAAAAGAAACATTCAGATCCATCTACTGTATTTGAGAATTGCTATTTGCTCTGAGAATGTTCTGGGTTTATTTTATTGTTTATTTGACTGAAATATTTGAAAATGGGGTGTCATACTGTTTTTTGTCTTCACAGCAAAAGACAGTTTTGTATTTGCGGTCTATGAAAAATGAGCCTTGTATACAAAATGTCTTTATCATGGGCATACTTCCATTCTTAAACAAGTGAAATGTTTCAATCCCCAGACGAAGGCATCTGTCATCTGTGATTTTGCCGCTGAGCGATTTTATCGTGTTGAATTTATTCCTAACCATGTCCTGAATAGTTGTGATGTTGTTTATAGCTGAACACATTCTCCATACAGTAAACAAGGTGCAGTCTTTAATATTTGAAGTTTGTGGACAACCATTTTGCCTCTGAATAATTGAACCCATTTTTTGTTGCGTGTCGGTTTTGATAGCCCGGGCATTTCTAACGTACTTGATGGATTTTGACAGTTACATCTATTTTGGGATCTGAGAGGGTTGTGACATGGTTCAGCTTATTTAACCTGATGGCAATCCTCACCGAGCGTCTTTCTACACAGTATAAGTGCCACTTTGTAACTTTTAGATAGCCCTTTCATTGCAGAGATGTTCATATGATATTGTTCTATTTGTTCATTTTCATATCCACTATCCATAATTCCTCCCAACTATGGTTTTCTCTTTCTCTCTGTTTTTTTTTTTTTTTTTGCTCTAGGTGCTGGCACATATGAAGAAGCAGCAGCTTACATCCAGTGCCAATTTGAGGACTTAAACAGACGAAAGGACACCAAGGAGATCTACACCCACTTCACCTGTGCCACAGACACCAAGAATGTGCAGTTTGTCTTTGACGCTGTCACCGATGTCATCATTAAAATCAACCTGAAGGAGTGCGGGCTGTATTGAGGCTCCAGGCCCTGCAGGTTAGCACACGGATTTTCAACGTGACTGCTCTGCAGTTATTTCACCACATTGAGATCATTGGTGAGATGTGGCTACATGATAATGTCATCAGAGCCAAGAGTCGGCCATGTCAGGTTGTTGTATTGCCCGGGGAACATGAGTCATGTCTCGTCCCTGTGGTTTTTAGTCAGAAGCTAATTTAATGATCCTGAATCTTTTATTTTATTATGAAACTGTGTTTGAATGCATGTTTACTGTATCCGTAGGTCTTAATGATGGTTCTCTGTCTTCCTGTAGGCGTCAGGAGGAGAATCGGGACTCCCGGGCCGGTATGTCTTGTCTGCAGAATGCGAATTGGAAAGTAGGTGTGGCTAAGGACTGAGATGGTGGCCATGCTGCATGCAGGACGTAAATTATACAATTTGGGGACTTGTTACTATGATCACTTTTTTTCGTAATATATTTTACCATAGTCAATGCAGAGCATACTAGGCGGGAGTGAAAAAGGCTTGTGAAACAATCACTGTGAGTTCATCCGGAGTCCTGTTGTATTGATGGCCTTTGCACCGGTCAGGGGGCTGGCGATTTCAATCCCTCTGTGGTTTTTAAATCCAGTTGTCACATCTTTAGATTGTCACAGTACTATGCACCAGGACCAAAACAAATTGCTTGTTTATCAAATCCATTACTGCATCTCAAAGTCTCTGTAGTTCACCCGTCTAGGTTTTTATGTTGCATCTTCTCTAAGCTGTAAGTCTGTATCGCATTCCTTTTATTGAGTATTTGCTGTTTTTGCATTTGCTATATTTTATTTGAATTTTGGGTTGCACTTACATAGAATTTCGATCTATTGGATGTGTGAATGCCATAACTTAAGTATGGGAAAGGATTTTGTGTGAACCATTTTGATGTATATACTCTAACCAGTTGGGTCTGAGATTAGTAAGAAAGAGTCTCATGAATTCAATAGTTTCCTTGTTTAAACATGAGAGATTTTAACAGTACAACATAGCTGTAGCTGTGTACCTAGTTATTTTTATTTTAACTGGACCACTTTGTATTGAACAATATTTTTATACTGAAGACACTTCACTGCAGCACAATTCGTAAGGTATTGTTAAATAACTGTGATTGTTCTGTGATCAATCCATAGGACTTTGGAAGTGATTGATAATATTAACTGCATGAAAGTCAACTTAGACGCTCATTTTATTCTAGGTAATTTCCTAATCCTCTGGATATCGATGAAGAAATAAAAACACACCAAACAAGCCAAGTAAAGTAGTGAACACGACAAGTCAGATAGTAGTTTGTTACAGTCAGATGCTCTATTATTGCTCTGTGGCACCCAGCCATGGCATAATACTGTCAATTTGTAAGTCTGTTGCCAATATAATCAAGTAGGGTTTTGGTTAGATCAGCCACTTCCTCCACAGAGAAGTTATGGATGCCAACGTTCCTGAAGGGTAGGCAGGAGTTACATGTCTAGTTCACTTTGAATTTCTGCAGTTGTATTGTTCATCTTAACACCATTAAATGATGGCACAAACTTCTCCCTTCTTTTGTTCTGTTGAATAATGCTTAACCAATACCAAAATGTCACCATAGGCAGTGCCAATCACTTGTGTCCACTGTGAGCCTCTTGGTCTGTGACTACTAAAAAATAAAAGCCTCGTCTCATCCAAGTACAGCAGGGGAGGAGATGATGCAGAATATGCAGACGGTATTGCAGACTTCTGCGACACTTTTGCAATACAAGTCTGTATTTATTGTCTTCTCTTGCATATCGCCTTTGCCCTCTTACTTAAACAGTAAACTTGGATAACAGCAACAATGTCACCACCAAGGAAGACAACCTCCGGTGTTGACATTATTTTCACTGTTCAATATTATTTTTTGAGTGATATAGTGATTGTGTCAGAGACGCAAGAAGTGAAGTTAATGCATCTTTATTTCATGCCTCTACATTTCATAAGAAAGGACAAACAGTAGATTTACAATCCCTTTTCATAATAAAGCATCATCCCTCTAGTGTTTCCCTCTCTCTCATATATCCCATACAGATTTAGGAATTATTTGTCTTTCAAAATATAGCGTTTTATCTACTCTTATGTACAAAGTTTCTCTACCATGCTTGATCCTCTTAAATGTATTCATCATATTAAAATGTATGTGACTTGAAATAAATTAACACTATATAGATTACATACATGTACAATTTAGTTTGTAATCTGGATATACTGTAAATATTCTGCACTGGGAATATCTGGGATATCTGATCAGCAATTTTCTTTTACAGTTAAAATATCAAGACGACAGAGACTACTGTACTTAAAAACAAAACAAGGTTGCAATGTTGCTATTCAATATATTAATAGTTTTCCATGGTTATTTATTCAACAGGGCTTCATTTAGTAATAGTGACCAACAGTTAAATCTTAGGAAGCAGTGAGGATCGATTGATATCATTTTCATACCTTCATACCAACAGCTTCTGGGGTGAGACAAATACCATACTTTAGATGCAGTCAAGCTCTGTTCTGAAAGATCTTCACAGCTGCATCTTGTAGAAAGCTGTGCGCTCACAAGGATTTGGTGATCGATAGAGATAGATGGTTGTTTAAACTCAGCTGGACGTGCACCGTGTTGCAGGGATCTTGCCGTGGTGGTGATGTGCTATAGGAGCAGGTGAGGACTGGGACTTGGCATGGAAGTGATGGCATTAACACAACAATTGGACAAACTGAGGATCCTCTGTGCTCCATCAGTACACTTCTCAGTTAATGCCATTATGTGAGGTCAGGGGTTAAGGTAGGACAGGGGGTTCTGTAAAGTAGAACAAAATAAGAATTCAATCTCAAACATGTTCCTACGTCATGAACCTTTACTGTCTAGTTTGTCATGAAACAAGTTGAGCACCTCAATCCTTAAAATCTTTTGGTACACTCTTTATTATATATATATATATTAATGTTGTGCTACATGGATTCATGTACCTACAGATTCTAAGGTTCAATATATTTCAAACTTAAGTTTGAAAGTTAACTAGCTTTGGGAGGCATTGATTGAGACATTTCATACGATAGCATTACAGGGAGTGCTTGATGATTCTCAGCCTCAGTGGTCCCAAAGGTCCCAAATTGTCTATGTGCTATGGGTTTGTATTAGCTCATATTATGGCCAGAAATTGTTGCTTGGCAACATGGGGTGGCCAGATATGACATGCTGTATGAGTTTTAAATTGAATTGCCAGGGGTCAGCCTCCCAATGACTGGCCACATCTGGACCTTATTACACTGTGTCAACAAAGTCTCCCTGAGAGTGATGTGGTCACCTCGCACCTCTTTTTTCACTTTGGAGCTGCTTAGAAAAGACCGCAATCTTTAAGGTTTTCTTTGATGATGATGTCTGTCACAGCGTTGAACACAATCTGGACGTTCTGTGTGTCTGTGGCACACGTCATGTGGGAGTAGATTTCTTTCACACCCTTCTTCATGTTCAGGTCCATGAACTGCGTCTTGATGTAGTTGCTGGCATCATCATATGTGTTAGGGCCTACAAGAAATGAAGAGAGTGGTTTTATTATCAGGGTTCAAAAGTTTGAAAGTGCACGCTGTCTTTCTGACATTGAGGCACCTGCATGAACATCACTGGATGCCAATCAACTGACATGGTGTAAATTGTGTGTCATTACTTGCATAATAGCATTTAATTTAGGGAAAATGCTCTGAGGCTGAATCTTAAGCGTCCTTACTTGATTCAATTAGTCTGTTCTCATATCATCTTGTCAGAACAGTTTGTTCAAAGCAGAGGAGAGAGATCACATGGAGGCCAGTCTGACCCTCCATTATGAAACTGTGGCTAGAAAGGGGTCCATAAGGAGTCACTAGGCTTTATGCTTACATATTTTGCTACTAGTTAGTTACGTTAGTTAGTTATCTCCATCTGTAGTCTTTGCAACAAATTTGTTTTTCACACATTTTCCTGTGACAGAACTGGTCTCATATTAACCGAAGTCCAAACATGACTCACTGTCAGTTGACGGTGACTCTCTCTCACTACGTGGCCTCATGATCTGAGCCTGCCCTGACCCGTTCATCTAATCTGAAATTGTCACCCTGCCACCAAAATTAGGCAGCATCTGCAGAACCGTGGCTGTCATCATGTACATAGTGTGCAGCAGGCATAATTCATGAACCATTAAAGCACTCCAGAATCTGTCCCTACAGGCGCTCAAGCTCGGTGGATCTCAAATGCTCTTAGCCAGCAGTGTCAGTTGGTCTTACCATCATAGTCCGGGAAGCAGATACTCAGATGGACTTTCTTGATCTTGTCTACAAAGAGATCCTTCTTGTTGAGGAAAAGTACGATGGAGGTTGTTGCAAAGAATCTGTGGTTGCAAATACTGTTGAATAGATGCAGGGACTCATGCATGCGGTTCTGAAATAGTAAGAGAAGAACACGGTAGGTGACTGACCTGTCCATGTTCATATATTTTATGCTTGGGTAATGGGGCGCTCAGGTTGGTATCTCAACTCACCACTTCATCATCCTCTACAAGCACCATGTCATATGCACTGAGGGCTCCGCAAAAGATGATGCAAGTCACACCCTCGAAACAATGGATCCACTTCTTTCTCTCTGACCTCTGGCCACCCACATCAAACATCCTGTGCATCAGAGTTCAGTAAAGTACAGTCAGTTTGTGCCATGTGGGCCTAGTCAGTGTTAATTGGTGTCGATTTTGTGGTAGGTTCGCTGGTGACTAACCTGAAGTGCAACTCTTTGCAGGAGAACTGTTCCTCAATGATACCAGTGGTCTTGACTCGAGATCGCAGCACATCCTGCTCAGTGGGGAGGTAGTCTGGCTTGCAGATTCTGTCCATTTCACTGAGGTAGCTGTGGATGTCAAAGTAGAAAGCACAGCGTCAGATAGGAAATTCAGTCCTTCACTTAAGCTGGCTCTCAAGTTGCCATACTTATTTGTGACTCCACTATCAATCGCAGTAGTAGACAGGGTATGTGACGAGGAGGCTGTGTGGTTTACTCACTAGCCAGCAGAGTCGTTGAGTTGGTACTCAGCAGCTCTATCATAGGAGGCCTGCACACCAGAGTCTTTCCACAGCTTCTTGATGACGTCAGCCAGCTCATTGGGCATTGTACCTTCCTCAATGGAGTCCGACAGGTTCTGCAGCTTCTGTGCATCCTCCTGTAGTTGTATACACACAGAACAATAAAAAATTCCGCTCAAGCTATTTGCACTGCTTAATATTACAATTTTATGTCAATAAAAGTTTTTCCAAAAGTTTAGCATTTGTAGTATACAAGTATGCATGTTTATGGTGTAATATGAGACCTGTGCAGAGGGTGAGCCAAAATCAATGCCCAGCATCTCCATGCCTCTGATGATAGCCAGAGCAGACTGCAAGATGTTGCCAAAGATGATTGTTCTAAACTCCATTTGTTCCTCTCTTGAATAACCACCTTGATGGAGAATCCTTTACAGAGGGAAGAGAGTAGGGGGAATTGTCAGTTGAGTGCAAAGCTTTGTCAAACTTTCCTACAATAAGCCTGAGCTGCGTTAATTCTCAATCCAACAAAATTTTCATGTTCTGTTGCAATTAATACATACATGTGCAAGGACCAAGTAGAGTATAAGCTGAGGTCAGATGTCTTCACTTCATACTTGTACCAACTACATCATTATCTACTGGAACCACATAGTTATCTACTCACAGTGCCACCCTGTGGTGTGTTTCTATTTTCATTCAGCTCTCATTGCCAGAATGTTGGCTATGAGAGCCAACGGCACAAAGGCAAGTGCTGACAAATCAGTGCAAGCGGATGTTTGCCCTGTTGACCTTTGTAATTGGCTTCAGTGCAAGTGAAACGGACAGAGATGTGGGGGAATGTTGTACTGCTGTCTGTATTCCCTACCAGTGAGCTTAGAGGGATTTTCAATTGCTTTGTGATTCCTCACTGTTGACATGACGCACACGACACAACACACTCATTATTTTGTCACTTATTTTAGTCCAATCAGCTTGTCGATTATACCCTTCTACTTTTACTTACTTCATTTGTTTGACAATGGTGCTTTTCCCTGATTCACCAGCACCTGCAAGAGAAGACAAGCATTAACACCAACATGTCTGCTGTGTTTCCCTCTGACATGCCATTGAATAGACACATACTGTAAGCTGTAAACACAGAATGTACTCTGCTTATGCAATCAATTCACATACAATCTTCCCCTTGAGCAAGAACGTATATGATGGTCTAGCATGAACATGGCTTTCTGACATGATCACAGGGGAACTGATGTAATTGGATGTGCTGGACTTTAAGTGCCTGTATCGCTGGCTAGAGGAAAGCCTGTAAGGAGATCACTGCTCACTTGGAGACATCCTGGCTGTGGGCTAACTCAGGCCAGAGGGAATTCATCATGACATAGGGCAACCAAAGATGGATGCAGACCCCTGAGGCACACTGAGCTCTATCTACAGACTAATTGCTTGAGCCTTCAGTACGTCACTCCTGTGATCCCAGACAGCCCTCTGTCATTGGCTCACTGTTGCTAGACAGTATTACAGTCAGTAAAAGGCTTAGTTTTCTAATTTGTGATCAGGTGGTAATGTGATAGTATTGGATCAGCCGTACTAATTTTTAGATTGCTTCTGTTTTCTCTCTGAGAGCCATTCTTTCATCTTGTGCTCATTATTTGAATGTGCTTTTAGGCTTGATAGTGGCATTAAGTTTCAAGGGAAACTCTAAAAAAGTTGACATTAAGGATGTTATTATGAAAAAGTAGGTGTTTTTGTAAAAGTTCCAATGCAAGGAAACTGCAATCTTATGACACTATTGAATGGTATTGCTTATACATTCATGGCTAGTTATGTCCACATATTGGACATCTACACTTTTTTCTTTCATAATTATAATGTTTAGTATGGGTATGAGAAAGTAGCTGTTCATAAAAATGTTTTAAACCATCTGAGGAAATGCAAGTTGGTGATATCAAAGGAAAGAAGTATTTTTTATACGAGAGTTTGGTACAGACGAACTGTGAAATATTTTGGACTTCTTCATATCACAGCTGACTATACTGCATTGGTTTTCAACCGTGTGTCATCAAGGCCCAACAGTGTGCAGGTTTTCATTCCAGCTGATTTCACTGGAATGAAAACCTGCATACTCTTGGGCCTCGGTGGCACATGGTTGAGAACCACTGCGCTAGTGCAAACTCCTTTTCACTGTCTGTCAAAGCCCACAAGGAGGCACTCTTCCTAGCTTTTCTGATCCAGCTCTAGCTGACTGACCTCTGATGCTATTACTGGTTGTCGCAACACCTCTACACATCGAATGGATGTAATTGTTAAATCTGTTTCTTACACGTGAGATTTTAAAAGAATAATGCCATGCTATGGCCATGTCAATTCATCAAGCTGTTTTTAGTTGAACTCTGATTCAGTTTTTATGGTAACTCGTAAATGCACTTATTCAGTTAATACTTGGTTACCAACACGCATCACCAGTACCCTTCAAGACAGCACAGCACATATTTTAAGGTCACTTTGGGCTTGTAAAGCTATCTTATCCTGCACAGTGGTTATTTCCACTATAATTCAATACGAGTATTGAATTTTTCACAGTCTGATTTTATTTGATAATTTATTAAGATAAGTAATACATTTTTTTGTGTGTTTGTTACACCACATAATTCACTTGTTCATGATAAATATGACACCAAGGTTAGCAATGCAGAACAGTAGGCTACAACTCCATCAACTCGTTCATGAACGTACCCACTGGTGTTATGATAAATGATGCTGTTATGATAGTTTAGATGTTAGGATGATAACGCTTTTACATGATGTTATGCATGAGTTGAGGGACCAACAAACGACTCACCGAGTGGATCTTGACTAAACCAGTTAGCTAATCGGATTGACGTATCACTGCTGTGCCGTGATTCATTTAGACCAAAGGCTATGATCTTTTAAGTACCAATGTCCTTTCATCAGAGTTGAAAAGTCATTCTTCATTTTGAGAGGCTGTCAAGGTTAAATTGAATAATGTAGTTGACAACACAATTTAAAACTAATTTTTGAGTATGTTTGTCAAATATAAAGCCGATTGACTACAATGTTTTTCTGTTTGAATCCTTTTCAGCAAGTTGAAGCTCAACATTAAGTAGACTATCTTCTCTTTTTCACAGTTGTTATCTTTAAAAATAAATTCCCACAGTGGCAAAACCACCATGTCTACCTGTGCAAATTTAAGTCTGCAATATCTATATACCACTCAACTATTTCACATGGAAATCTATCGCCAGTGTTTGTTGTTTTTTGTATATTCTTTCAGGTAAAAGAAGGCAGAGGACTATTCTGTTTGGAATAGACATCTTGAAGTAGCTATAAGCCTTGCTCTCCTCTAATTGCCCTTTCAATTTTGATGCATAAGCGTAAACTGTCCTCACATCTTTTATGTTCTAATAAACTATTAGAGGAAACAAATAATCTCCAAGGCCTCTAATTCCCCTGAGTATATTTCACATCCAGCTAAGTAGTGAACAGATGTGTCAATGCAGTGTTGCACCTCCTAAGATGGACTCAAGACTCAAGGAATAGTCAGCAAATAAACACATAAGGTTTTGAGGGACACACTGCAGTTATACATGTTCTCCATTGTGACAACTGTCTTCGACATCAATCAAACTCTCTTTTTGAACCATACAATGAATCAGTGAAAGTGAAAGTTGACTAAAAAAGTTGATAAACCTAAAAACACACAACTCTGAGTCATGTTTTTTACCTGTGCATTCATCCTTGAGTGACACCTGACTAGTAGGCTACTAGAGGACTACTCTACTCTGCAGACTGTTACTTCCGTAACAAATGACATGTACAGTCAGATTGGAAAGTTACAAAGTTAAAGAAAGAAAGAAAGAATCTCCTGAAAGTCAAATCTGTGAAACTGATCACCTTGGCACCACTGCAGTCCTGGCATCAAGGGTCCCTATGCCACTTGGAGCCACAAGACTGTATTAAAGAGTCCACTTACCAAGCAGTAATAGCTTGACTGTTTTAGAATCTTTATCAGCATCCTCCTGGAGTTGCTTTTCCAACTCCTTAGACTTTTTATCTTCGGCGCTTGCTCCTGCACCCATTCTTTCTTCCTCCTCCAAATCAAGATCCTCAATAATGGAAATTTTGACAGTTGTCGGTGAGCAGCTACAGAGAAACTGGGCACAGCACTAATTGTGCTGAAAGGAGATTTCCAAGTGGAAGGGGATTGGGAGGGAGGTGCTTGAGCCTTCCTGGCTTCTTTCCGACTGGATGATTAGATAGTCTCAAGGGTCAAATCAATTGAGCAGCTCTAGCCACTCTTTAATTCCCTCTTTCTAAACCCCTGTCTTAGGAGGTGCCTCTTCCTGATTGGCTAGTCAATCCAATTAGCCTGATAAGGACAATAGTGAAGGATGTAAAAAATCAATCACTCCTAGTCTGACATTTTAGTCAGGCACAGTGATAGATTTTCAAGTCCTCAGAGTGTCCGTAATATCAAGATGCTTTTTTCCAGTGTCTGGAATTGATTGATTTGGGTTTGTGTGTGTGTGTGTGTGTGTGTGTGTGTGAGAGTGTTTGTGTGAGAGTGTTTGTGTGTGTATTTGTTCATCCACAACTATGGTGCAGATGCATTGGAAAGAAAACTCACATTTCCAAACCAACACTGGACCCCACAGTATATTCTTCACTTCTAAGAGGGATTCACGTGGACGTACCAGAGAGCGAGGCATTAAGGTCCTGTAAACGTCTTATGGTTAAGAAGTTTAAGTCCCAGGTGGTGTGGTGCCTGCTAAAAAAAGCACCTGCCACAGTGCTGCAGTGTTTAGTGGGGTCTGAACATTAACACGACCTAAATGCGTTCGCCAAGTTATTTCATCTATATCGCTCTGAGTACAGTTGAACTTACTCAGAATCGTTTTTCAAATCAAATATGTCAACACTCTACTGTGTTGTGTATCTTATTCTACGTAAGAGCATTGTGGCAGGATTGGACCAGCTGATCTGTGAACAGATCAGTCTTCTGGGGTTATGGATGGAGGTCAGTGGGCCTTGTGTTCAGGGCTATTATGTTCCCATGTCACACGTCACCTAGCACAATATGATGAAATATTTTACTATGTTATGTTACTAATTCAATCAGAAGATGTCTTTGACATATTTTGACAAAGCGTGTCCAAGCCTGCACACTGTTTCCATAGCGTAGTTTAGTTTAGTAACTCTAATGTCCCAAAGGGGAATATTGATTGTATTTGGGGGATCATTTTTCAGTTGGCTTTCAATTAGGTTTCGATTTACCTTTTGTCGCCTGCTGGACAGCGTACTATTTTGATATAGATTACATTGTAGTGGTGTAAGAACAGAACAGCTAATTGTACACAACTCAAACTGTGGTCTTAAGAAAAATGTTGAAAATCCTTTTGATTGCGACAGGATCCTTCCATGTTAGGATGGTAGTTCTACTTAGTTGTGGTTTAGTAGTTTGTGTGTATTTGGATAAAACTGAACATACAATGTGTGTGCATATAGTACATTTAACAATGCACAGCATGTGATGTAACATTGTCCCACACTCCAGGGAGAACATTTACAGAGGTCCAATTCACACCTAAAGAATGATGTCCTGCCCTTCTGACTGCTCGCCATAGAGGATATCAGGCTATGCCATCATAAATCTACTGGCCAGTCGCAGCACCATTCACTAGCCCACCTAGTCTAGATGTTACAGGTTGCAGGGTTGAGTATGTGAGAGTGGGCAAGTCCTTCACCGTACTTGGAACCACCCTCCTCTATACGACCACCTCAGACTCAACCCAACTTTATCCTTGCTATCTAATACCTGTATGCCTAACATCTTACTACTTCCCTACTAACAACCTGGCACAACCACGGGGTGTTGGGCTCATAATACTATAGTTAGTATTTTTAATTTGTTTGTTTTGCGTCCAATATAGTTTAGTATCACCAACTGTTGATGTGCTTGTTTAGTTCCTTTTTTTTCATTGCCATTACTTTTGATTTTTTTGACTATCTGTGTTTGTTAAGTGGGATTTTTATCATACTAAAGTTTTCTGATTCAAAGTTTTTTTTTGCAAATGTTAGGGCAACACAGCCTTATATTTTTGTTAATACAGTCAACCTATTTTTAAGAGCCAATGGGTACATCTGTACATCTGAAATAGCTAGAACTGAGGCTTCATTGAAGTTCATTCATTCAGTTCATTGAAGATCAATTGAAGAAAGTTTCTTGACTCACTGCAGCCAAAAATTGGATTTTGCATCTTCTGTAAGGCATGATTGTGTTTAGGGGTGAAAGTGAAGAAAGAGGAGAGACTGGAGGTACTCTAGTCCAGCCAATAACATAGAGGCAATATTGGAGAGGCCAGTGGAAAAACTCTTTTAATCAAGGTGTGTTCACTTGTAGTCCTTTTGTTCTTTTTGTAATCTTACTGTACTTCATTTAAATTGTATGTGTTTATTGTAGGGGAAGCAGGTTTAACAGAGCTTGGGTCTGTCCTTCAGACTGCCAGACAGTGATCCAGTTTAATGACATTAGGGTCAAATAGGCTCAAAGGGTAAAGGATTGACATACAAGGACCTTTGACAAAGTGTGAGCATTGTGACATGTGAAACATAGTAAGTACAGTAACCTCAGTTTTAGGAAATTTCTCATAGGATGCAAAAAGCCTTAAACTGGTTCTGCTGGTCCTGTTCATATAGCTTGACCAGCTTTTGCTGTGTTGAAATACTTAAAATAACATTCTCAATAGAATAAGTTCAACCTGTGTTAGATAGAACGTAGATGTAAACAGTCTTTGTACACTTTATTTAAAAACTCAAATCACTGACTACAGTAGGAGGACATACTGTATCTACAATAGGTGAGTAAAAAGCCATATAGCACTTTCCATTTCCTCAGCCTCACTTCTCAGCTCCATGTCAGAACCCAACTCTGCCCTGAGATCCCGAGCATCACGCTCACGTCACTCCGCCTAAGCATGTAGTGCTAATTGCCTGGAGCAGGTTGCTTGAGATCTAAATCCCCAAACTCTTCCAAGCAGGCTAATCATGGCAGCCCTTCTAGTGATGGCGGCCAATCCCATTAGGCTCCGGGTGGTGTAGCCCTGCCTTGTGCTCATCCCCAGCATCTCTGATCTGTTGACGAGATTACCCAGAGAGGCAGGAGCTTAACACATCATGGTGGTCCCTTGTGGGCTGTGGGTGAGAAGGGAAGCATAGGAGAACCTGACATGTATAGGGATATTGTTTAGCAATATACTGCATCTTGGTAGGGAAGAGATGGAAGAGATGCAGCCTTTTCTTCACGTCCTTATGGCCAAGTTGCTAAATCTGGTGGCTCATACATGCTTGACCTGCAGCAGCGACACATAGAGATGTGCTTTTTTGATCACATAGAGCCTTTGCTTGTTGATGATACCACACAATAAAATTGAACACCTTGTATTATGGTCATAAATACACATACACATAAATACACAGGCTATTTCTCCACACCAAATTTGGAGGACCTTACATTTGAAGGACCTTTGGAGACAAAGACAGCAGAGCCCAAACAAATAAACGAACAAACAAACTAGCCAAATAGGTAGGTAGGTACATAAATATCATATACATTATGGGGTAGAGAGAACACCCCCAAGTGGTTGAGGAGTAACCTCTATCAGACTTTGTGTCATTAAACTACTAGAGCACATGAACATAAAGGTAAATTGTGTTTGATAGTGACTGATGAATCCTCTTCTATTGGCTGAGAGTGTAACGTGAGCTGGAGATACCCTCTAAATCCCTTGCCAGCTCCATTACTGCAGCAGGTCAGTGGATCACACCCACTGATGAGCTTGTGTGGTTTAGTCCACAGGCACCATAAATAAGTATACTCCCACTGATGACGCATGGGAAACCATCAGTCATCAGTGCACCAAGATGTTGTGATACTTGTGGTCAATGCTCTTACACAAACTTATTGTACTTCCATCATGAAATAATCATGACTCTAATAATCAACTCTGATCTGGACATTTTTCTTTTCTTACAAGAATCTCCCAAGCCTGCACATCGATACGTTATAAACGTTTCATGACGCAAAACTAGACCAATATTTAAACGAAACTATTTATGTTTACGGTAGCTGAATTTGTCTTAATACTTCTCAGCTGACATTAGGATTTAAAGGATAATAAGAAAGGATGATGGTATAATGTGGATAACATGGTAGTATTAAGGTGGAGGGAATATATCAGCTGGAGACCATACCTTTTATACTACCAGCAATATGGTAGATTTCATGATTCATTTTCTTCTAGTTGTTTTTCTATTTCAGGTGAGAACTTACTCCAAGGGCAGCAGTCATTTTAAAGGGACAGTATAGCCAGTATATAGTCACAATCAGTAGTTGATTGTCTAATGTTCGGTTTTGAGCAGAAATGAAAGGTTTGAATTTAGCAAAACTTTACAGCAAAAAGAACCAAATCCAAATCCTGTCCCAATACTTTTGCCACCGGCCGTATCTTGTTGTGGGTTAACTATATGTAGCAGTCAGATAAGAGAGCCATGGGAGGTAGCAGTATGTCTAAGGTCAAAGTATGTTTTACAACAGCTGAACATTAACCACATTAAGACCAACTTTGGAGACAACAAGAGAAAAGAAGCAAGAAGAAGAAATCTCACTGGAGTTCATCAAGTAATTAGTCTCCACATCTCACTACCATTCACTCCTCTGATACAGTGTAGCCTACTCCTGCTCCAAGGACAAACACCAGCTTATTGTTTGCACTGCTTAGCAGGTTATTAGCTGTCAGTGGCCCTCCACCAAGAAAAGTGAAATAAAGAGCAGGATGGATTAATTTAATTGTTCAATAAAGTTTTTGTAAAGTATTTCTTCATTTAAAGGCAAAATGTATCCCAAACCTCCCCTACTATTCACCCTGCCATAAAAGAATTTCATTGCTATTGGTTTCAATGGAGTGTTTTGGATACTGTAAAGGCTGTTTCAGAGGCTTTTCATTTCATTGCTTCTACTTGTTTTAATGGGAATTGTTAGAGTGAAGCTTTTATAATAAATGTTTGTATCTGAACTGTCAAATTTTTTATTTTATTATTTTTTTTTTTTCTGTAAAATGCTTTTCTTTTGTAATTCCTATTTTGTCCATTTGGAACATGCTTATTTTGCAGAATATCCCTTGGGTTGTAGCACATCGTTGTTTCCTTTGGAAGACACAATGTCATGATAGTGCTAATCATATTATTAATTATTTACTCTTGCTTTTTTATATATATAACATACCCAATGATTTTACTTTAATAACTTTGTAAGGCTATTTGATATGAGCACATACTAGATTCATCACATTTTATCCACCTTATTTTTTGGTGTCATGAAATGTATTTGTTTTAATCTGTGAGCTACCTTTTATGTTGCACAGGGGATAATCTCTTTAAAATGTATAGACTGCGGTAGAGGATTATGGTGCAGCCAATGTCACCATTTTCCCATAGTTGCCACAAGAGGGTGCTAGCTCCCTTCTGTCCGCACCCCTGCTGAATCAGTTGATGCTTCCCTTCAGTAACACTTTCATCCAATACCTTGTAGTTAATCATTAATCATCAGTTAAAATTTGACATTTGACATTTTTCATGTTTTTTCGTTTTGATTGGACAGGTTTAATATTTTAGGAATGTAATAATCTTTTTTTTAAAATATAATAAAGACTCTCAACACATTCTCCTGGCACTAATATTGGTCTCTATAGCTTTTAGCCACCAGGTCACAGCTCTACAACTACAGTTCCATGTAAATGAGTTTGGCTGACCCCCTTCTCTGGACTGAGCAGGCGCACTTCGTGTTTTTCAGTGAGCTTCCAGTCCGGATTCAGAAAAGCCATTGTTATGTAAAACCCAGAGAGGCAGTAGAGAGGGGAGGAAGCTTTTGGAGGGATTCCATATGTGCTGCCAACTGCATTTCTGGACCGGCTCTCTGGAATGATCGCCCAAAATTGATTCCTTGAATTGACATGTAAAGAGGATTTATTTACTTATTTCCCATAAGTGCTCATGATAATGTGCATTTTGCCTTTGCCATTATTCTCTAAACCACAGCCAGACAGAAACGATACTGAAAAAGTCAAGATGGTATCTGAAACGATTTTGGTGATCATAGCTTATAGATGTCCACTTCCTTTTCCTCTGCTTCTTAATCTTAAGGTTTGTTTTGACAGTGTATTACGTTTACTGTGATGTTTGGTCACTATACTCTTTGGCTCTGTTCCTTGATTTCAGTATAAGTCCTTATGTCCCTTGCGCTGCGAGGAGGATGTCTTGAAGTATAGCCGGCTACTCTCCTTTTTCCTCCTTCCCCTCAGAGATTTTGCAACCCAGTGACTTGTCTTCTAAGAATACCTTGCTTCTCTCCACCAGCTGCTCTGTCACTACTCTCTCATCACACTGCCACTCTTCATCACGTTTGTAGATTTTGAAGAGATGTTTCAGTCAGCTGTGGGTCCTTTAAGAATGACACAGCATGTTCTTGATGTTTTTGTTACTATAATGTCAATTCTACTGTGACCACTACATTTCTCCCTATTGGTTTTCTTACTCATGGGTTTGTGGTTGTCATGGCAACTTTACGGCTAGAGCTGTGTGGTGGTGCATGCCTTTTGTACTGTGTGTGTGTGTGTGTGTGTGTGTGTGTGTGTGTATAGCAGGGGGAAGCCAAGCCTCACCATCACGCCCCCAGCCTCCATCAACACTGCAGTTTGAGTATGGGAGTCTTTCGGGGGCGGAGCCTGTCTCACTGCAGAGAACAGAGGGATGCTCAGCCCCATGCTGGACCAACCAGTCTGGAAATCTCTCCTCACAGTCACGTACCACACACACACACACACTCGCACACCACTGCAATCAAACCCCCTCAAGCTTCCAGCAGCTGTGCTGCATCTCCTCTCCTGTCCTCCCCTCTCCTCCTCTTTCTGTCCTCTACGTCTTCTCTCTTCTTTTCCCCTCTCTCTCTCTTTCTCTCTCTCTCTACTCCTCCTCCATCTCTCCTCTCCTCCTTCTCCTCTCTCTCTCACACTGTAGCTCTCTGGC
>CABFOQ010036329.1:0-14271 GCA_900660455.1 Gephyroberyx darwinii
GTGAGCCATCCACAACATGTTTCTCGTTCGCTGTGTGTCTTCATGCATTTACACGCAAAGTGTGCGACTATGACAGGAAATGAATATTTCAGCATCGAGCCGCAGGTGTAGGAGCAGCAGCCATTTCTTGAGTCTTCTTGTGCGCATCATTTATTTACCAGTTGGAGGCTTCAAAGTGGGTTTAAACATTGTCATTTTCTCCCTGTGTTCTTTTTAATCAAGCACATCATCTCCTCCACCTCCTTTTTCACCCTTCATTTCCATCTCCGTTGCTCGCAGGCGGTGTGAAAAAGCTCTCACTGGAGAGTCTCTGGAAGCCTGCGCGTCTCTTCCTCTCTTGCCGGTAGGTTATGGATCAGGGTGCACTAGTTTTCCCTAAATCCTCAATATGAGTCCAAGAGGCTAAGAGGCTCCCAGAGGGAAGTCCAGTTCAAACACACACACACACACACACAGAGGAAGAGAGAAAGTGTCAGAAGAGGGACAGTCTCTGAGATACAGGCATGCAAAGAGAGCGGGAATGGGTGCGCGTGGATGTGAGGAAGAGTCCTGATATTTTCCTTGCCTGGGCAGGAGGTGTAACTATGGGAAAGTCTCCCAGTGATTAGGCTTTGATGTTACCTTGACTGATAGATGAGAGAGGAGGAGGATGGTTGGAGGAGAGGAAAGGTGATGTTGCTGACACAGTAGTTTGAGAGAACTTTCTACCCCTTACTTTTTTAAAAGTCTTTGCCACTTTTCTATCAGCACTCCTAAAACTCGGCTCAAAACAACTGCCTCGCTTAGAAGATAGGGAGAGTATAAACTGGGAAAAAAAAGGGGATGGGGGGGTGGCAGAAGCTGGAGGGATGAGTTGAATGTACCGTAGGTGTGGAACAGGCAATGGCAAGCTTTATTCTAATGCATGAAAGAGACAGTTGGAGGTCAGCACGACTTTAATAGTCACCAACATGAGACAAGGGGAGTTAACAGAAGACACACACACATACACACACCATAATCAACTCTCAGATCATTACTACATCACCGCTGCTATGTGACACAAGCAGCCCGACACAAAACAGAGGAGAAATACACACACACACACACTATTGCACACACAAACACAACACCTTTTAATGAGTAGGAAATGCAATAAGGGACATTGTACTTTTCATTGACCAAAACATCACTTTCTTTCTTCTCTCTCCGAAGAACTGTGTGTGTGTGTGTGTGTGTGTGTGCTTCTGTCAGTGTATGTGTGCCTGTTTGTCCCTGGAATTCAACAGAGCCTATTAGTTTCTTTATTTCTCCTTAGTTAGCGATAGTTGGAATCTGTGGTATACCCTGGCAAATGCCGCCTAGCTAGTACAATGCACACAGGAAGTCGAAATTATACTGCACTGACTCCTGATCCACTATTAGAGATAACAATAATTACTCGTCCCCAGTACGCCGTATTTCAGCTTTATACATGTATGATTCTATCACAGCGCCAATCTTCTCTGTTCAAAAGACACAATTACCTGAGAGCAGAGGAACACACCAAGAGTTCATTCCAAAGTGAGATATCTCATTTGAGAAAATTGACTCCCACTGTTATAAAATGATTGCAGTCATGAAAGTAAAAGCACATGAGTTACTATTGAAGTTTATGATTCATCACTAGTTATGTTTTTGAGGATGTAATTATGTGTTTTTTTTTTAAATATTGACTGGTAGATTTGAGGTATTTTCCCCCTAAACTAAGATGTCCATAGCATGGTGGAATGAAACCTTCAGCAAGAGGTGGGAGGTGCGCATCCTCTCGCCCTTCCATTACAGTGCTTCTCTTCTCTCTTTTCCTTCTCATTCCATCTTCATTACCCCTTGACACACACATATTGTATTTAATAAGCTAGGTTATTCAACCTTGATGTTTGTTTCATCAGTGCAAATGAAACCTTGGCTTCTCAAACTTTGATTGTAGAGTTGGTGTATCCTGGAGGGGCAATTTAGAGTGGCATCCATCCTGCAGCACCGAGGTACACTCGATGTTTATTTAAAGGAAGACACATACTGTGAACACACACACACACACACACACACACACCATATGCACAAACACTCTTGCATTCATATATTACAATGAATAAACATGAGCATAAGCATGGCTATGTGACTACGGTGGTTTCCTTATCCAATCATCACCTTAGACGGACACATTAAGACATCTCCCTCTTAGTGATGGGAGTAATGATTGCATGATCTTTATGCACATGGGAATAGCAGTATTCATGTTGTCTGTATTCATGCTGTCTATTTGCTTAGCCCAGATGCATCCACTAGATCAGGAAATGTCATTGTATTTTGTTAGCATTTATGGATTAGTGAACTAAGAGCATACCTTGATCTTGCCACAAACAAGAAACAGCCCTTTACAGGGGCCTATAGTGACCCCAAGTGGCCATTAATGTAATTTCAGCATCATGCCCTTATGGTGTAAGTTGTTTTTCCTCACTCAGCTGACCCATCAGGCAACAATTTAATGAATCGAAATGTGTGTGTGTGTGTGTGTGGGTTGTGGGTTGTGGGGGTGCGGATGTGCAGGTGGGGTGGGGTGTGCCTGAAAGTGTGGTGTTATTCACTGCTGGATCAAAACCAGGCACATCTACCTGGTTTCACCCTTTTGAAATCACCTCACTGATATTGACCATGCAGCATTTTTTACACTGTCAAAACACCACATCAGCAGTATAACAGACACTGAATGTCAGAATTGGGAAAACTGTTTGAGCCTGGAGCAGCAGCAAAATCTAGAATACACCTCAGGAACCAGGGCACACTTGTTAAAGTCAATACTAGAGCTGCTTTGCAAATACACTGACAGTGTTAATGTAGCTGTAAAACAGTTTCAGTAGTATAAAATCTTAAAATCATTCACACCACCACAGGTCCATCATTAACCTTATAATAGCTTACCTTGCAGTAATGCCATTTTCTTTACCTCTGACTCTTTTTAGGTCTATATATCCTTGCTGGACAGCATCGGTTCTGATCAATGAGGAGGTACATAAAACAGCAACATGAAGATGCTTTTCCCAACCGGTACCCACTGTGGGTCTGCAACCTAAGGCCCTAGCCCCCCCTATTTTTGGTGATTAATGAGTTAAAGTACACCTATATTTTGCATCACAGGACAAAAAGGATCCTTTAAAAATGATTTAAAGGATTTAAAAACTAAACGGCTGCAATTATCGGGGAGATATTTATCTCCAATTATCATTTTAATAGCCAAGTGTAGTTCTTAATATTAATTAATCACAACATATCACTCAAACTTCATGTGTGACACTTTAATTTCAGCAGTTATTATCACTGACTGCATTGTGTCAAGTAATGGCCCTGTAATTACTCTTACTAAATGCAGCTTGCATCTCTGTCATTAATTAAACTGAACTGTTATCAAAGTACAGAATACATTTTATCTGTTTTTGGCCGACATGCTTTAGCATTCTGATGCAATTTAAGAGACATGTATTTCGATCTTTCATCTTCTCCCAGATATTTTTCAGAAAGCCGTGATCAAATAGCTTAAGGCAAATAGGTAAGTGAAGGAAATGGAGATAATGAGGGATGAATGAAAGAGGGCTAAAATGAAAGGAGACCATTTTTGAGGGAAAGGAAATTGTGAGAAAGACCAGATGTGAGGCATGGGAGGTCATTTGGTTCAATGAGCCCATAGAAGCAAACCAAGACCATATTTTTTAAGAAAGGCTGGCTTATGTAGAGTCCTGTCTGTCTGTCCACCTGTCTGTCTACCTGTCTGTCTGTCTATCATAAACCAGTTATTTCGTATTTGAAGCAGAGAGGTAATTTGATAGCCAACTCCTGCAATGGCAGTCAGGCAGGCAAAGTGCACTTTAAAAAAACAACAACACACAAACCATATGTGTTTTTGTAGCTTTCAGTTAATATCATGTAAAACAGATAGGCCAAATTGTTTTCATGAACTCAAATAAATTCAATTATAATTATTTCCTAGTAAGGACAATGTAATTGAAATGGAAATCTTCGATTTATATTAAAGAAGAAGGTGTATAATGTGTGAATAATAGATTTTTTTTCTACAGCATGACCAGGGGAACAATTTAAGATGGACTGTGTGGAAATTGTGTGTGTCTACTCCTCTCCGGTAGAGGGCAGTAAAGGTTATGAGCGGCGTCTGCCCTGCCGTAAATTCAGACAAGAGAAAGAAAAGCAGCAACAGACAGAAAATGGCTGAAAGCGAACGCGGGGACTATTTCGTGCTACTCGGATGACAGTTTTAACGTGTCCTACATTGGTAATGCGTCGTTACATTTAGCAGAGAGCGCCCAAATGTTTAAAAAGGCGAAAAGAGTAAACCTCCGACGGAGGAATGAGTCCGACGAAGACGAGCAGGAGAACAATCAGCAGCAGCAGCCGCTGGCGCCGCAGACGTGTGGGCCTGTCGTGGAGGAGATCCCGTTTATCGAAAGCACCAACAACAGCCTGGCCGGAGTCCGCGGCAGTACGGATATCCATCACGGCAACGGCCTTCAGTCTAACAGCGTAAAGCTTGTCAAGAAAGAAAAGAAAAACAAAGAAGTGGCCACGCCGCTAGGAGCTCCGAAAGTCAGTTTGCTGAGTTTCGACGATGATGAAGAAGGTGACTTAACCTGATTAACGTTAACTACGTTAGCTAGCTAGCATAAGGCTAACTCCTATTGCAGGTTTTAATATTTTTAATATAATATGGTTTCTGCCTGTGGGAGAGAGTTGTTCATGTTCCTAAACATTGATTCTCCTAGACCATAGATGGCTGTATGCTTAAATGTAATATGATTCCTATTTGTGGTGACTAAGCTGTACATGATTAACTTGATTACCCCAATTCCCTTTCCTCATTGATGTGTCTGATGCAGATGGACCAGAGGTCTTCAGAGTGAAGAAATCCAATCATAGTAAGAAGATTGTCAAACAGCTGAAGAAAGAATACAAGGAGGATTTGGAAAAGACTGGTTATGTCAAACAGGAATCCAACTCAGGTAGGATGCCCTTCTCTCATTTGACTTTGCAACTCCTGTTTTCCATACCAACAATCAAACAGCACTTATAATCACACTGATTAATCTTCAATTAAGCACTTCATTTTAATGATGCTAAAATGCACATGAATAGACAATGCACTTCTCAAATAAGCATTATTTTGGGTGTAAAATGTTATACTATAATTGTGAAACAGGAGTAAAAACAAGTCCTATTCACAGCATATATTTATGACAATATTACTTAACACTTCTTTTGCTTGCAATCTGACAGTGACCAATTTAACACTGTTTTGCAGGCAGAATCACTTCTGGTATTACTCTACTAGAGACACTTTAGCTTAGCCCAGCTGGCAGTTTGCATCACTGACAATAAAGAATCAACACACTGCAGACATTTTTCCTCTCACTGGAAAAGTACTTAATTCCATCCAAAACACAAAATAACTCAACAGCTTCATTTGTTGATCTGAGTATTTAGGAGCTGAATCAGTGCCGATTCTGATACGACAGATACTATCAGTGCAACTCTAGAATAGACTTAAAAGGGTGTTTGGGTCAGCTAGCAGTTAGAGAGACTGATCTGTAACACGAAGCTCACAGGTCACAAATGACTAAAATGAAAATCTATAAGCTTGACATGTTAGCGTCTTGACTCGTATTTGTCTGCATCTTATTTCTCCAGATGCGCCATCCCAGCCTATGGTCGCCATCAAAGAGGAAGCTAGTAGCAGAACGGGCAGTGAGCAGGGGGAGGAAGAGATGGAGGTGGACAGTGCTGAGGACCAGGAGGAGGAGCAGAGGAGTGGCCAGGCACATAGTCAAGTCTCCAAGGGCAACAGCGCTGCTGGAACCTTCAACGCGCTATCCTCCCTCAGCAGCCTTAGACCCGGTATCACACGCAAACATAACTCTATGTATTTAATGTATTTTGCTGGTGTCAGTGGATTGTTGTCATTTGTGCAGCCAGTCAGCCAGTTTTTCTGTTTGTTGACATTCAGTCTGTTTATGTTACAGGCAATGTGAATGAGTGCAATTTTCATTATAATGTATAAGATTTAATTATTGGATTATTTGTCTTTACAGCAGCACCAAAGTGCTTTTATCTCTTTACAGTGAAGCATGTTTAAAACATTCTAGCTCCAAACTTGATAAGAAGTCTTAAAAGACAAATCATCTGTCAAGTGTGAAAGTCTGTTACAAATCTCTTGTCTGAGCAATGGCTTACTCAAACACATCGCTGATATATTGCCTGCACCTGTCTATACTTTTGGGATATGTACACACAATACCTATATCTAGTTCTGTTTCTTGCCTGCTCTAGGGGAGATCCCTGACGCAGCCTTCATCCACGCTGCCAGAAAGCGCCGGCAAATGGCCAGGGAGTTGGGGGGTGATGCTCCCCTGGTGGAGACAGAGACCCCCAAGAAACGACTGGTTCGAGAGGAAGAGCAGGATCCCAGCGATGATGAAGACGAGGAAGAGAAGAGGATCAGCTTCAGTGGAGTCAAGAACAAGAGCCAGAGGCAGAAGATTGCTGAGGAGATAGGTAGGGTGCAAAATTATGGTACACTGAGTATCCATTGCTCATTGTGTTCTGTCGTCTATACATTTTCATCCGGGACGAGTTGATAAGAAAGTAACGCCCTTTTCCCCTCTGTCCCATCACGTGTCCAGGTATCGAGGGCAGTGACGACGAGGCGTTGGATACAGGTCATGATGAGGAGGTGAGCCGCTGGGAGCAGGAGCAGATCAGGAAGGGAATCAGCATACCCCAGGTGAGCCATACCAACAGTCTGAATGGCTGTAAAATACTTAGCCTACAAATAACACTTCTAAGGTAGAGCTGTGTGTCATGCATTTACTGTACTGCGTTAGCATCACTTCCCACAGATGGTGGCTGGTCACACACCCAGTCAATACTGGTTATTTGGTTCTTTCCACCAGGTCCAAAGCAGCCTGCCAGAAGAAAGTGCCGTCTACTACCAGAACAGCTATGAGAGCCAGCCCTACAGCGCATCTTACAGCATGCCTTACACTTACAGTACTGTGGCCCCACAGAGCGTCAAGCCACCTGGCCGAACAGACAATGGCTCTGTCCCCTATAGGGCCCCTAGTGGTGACCTGATCCCGGTCTCCACTGATCTGGTAAAGAACCGCCTGCGGGAGAGGTAGGTCCAGTGGAAGGCTGCACCAACCCAGTCCAATGTCAGTCCCCAGCTCCACTGCTGCTGTCTCTATGCGCTGTGGTCCTGGAGACCCAACACAGCTACCTGCACATCCTGTCTATAATTGCTATGGGCCAGAGAAAGGATGTGGGGGTGGAGGGGTCCCTAAGGATCTCCAGGAGTGCCACATTTTGTCTCCTGTCGCTCAATTTCATATATACAACATAGTCATGCAGAGGAGGCACACTAATTAAACCAATACACACTACAAGCTCTCTATTTTAAGTCAGTAATTGAGATATGACTACTTCTCTTATCCCCACTCTGCTCATTCCCAGTGTGTTTCCCTGTATGCCATGTGTCTGTAGGCTCAGCCAGATGCGTGCAGGCCATGACGCAAACACCAAGCGTTACGAACAGATCCAGGACGAGCTAGCCGCCTCTGAGAGCGCCATACAGCGGCTGGAGGGCTCATCCAATGACAATGCAGATCAATATAAATTCTTGCAAGAGATGCGAGGGTATGTTGGAGACTTGCTTGAGTGTTTCGGTGAAAAGGTAAGGGAGAAATTGTCTGCCGTCTGACTTGCTTTCTGTTTTGTGTCTGTGTGATTTCTGACCACAAATTGTTCAAGAGGTAGTTCAGGATTTTAGGAAGCCCATCCAATTAATAATGAATTGAGTTCTTGAAGCTCACAGACAGTGTTATGATTTTTTTTTGTCAGCAATTATTTTGTTAGTAATGTAGCTGTAAAATAAATTAAGAAGATGACGTAGCACATTTCATATAATTTCCCAAAGTGTTTCACAACATAAATAGATTTGAATATCATTTCACAACAATTAAATTGTGCCAGCTTTGCTTTCATTTTTGTAAGAAATGCAAAAAAGGGGTCTCTGTTCATGAGAAATTAGTTGAGGTTTTTCACAGGTCTACGCTTCTCAGCTATTAAACCGTTTTTCCCACATAAAGTGAATATGATAGATAGTCTAAGCTAAGGCAGAGCTGCAAGAGCTCCCACCGTGGCAGACAAGTCTAACAAGTGTAATTCTGTTTTGTGATA
Source organism: Gephyroberyx darwinii (assembly GCA_900660455.1). Classification (NCBI taxonomy): domain Eukaryota; kingdom Metazoa; phylum Chordata; class Actinopteri; order Trachichthyiformes; family Trachichthyidae; genus Gephyroberyx; species Gephyroberyx darwinii. The sequence goes on from CABFOQ010036329.1 coordinate 8,260, forward strand.
TAGAAGTTTTGTAGTTAAGCTAAGAATATATATATATATGATGAAATGTCTCTTTCACTCAAACTATTTGATACATATTTGTCCATCCATAGATAAATACCAAATGCATGTAAAGTTCATGTGCTTATTATGAGAGAATCTCAGAGTATCACTCATCTAAACAGCCCATTTTAGTCTTCCAGCAGGTTGCGTAGTAGCTACATGGAAAGAAGAGAGGAGCTGCCTACCAGTTGCCAATATGTGTGGCCTCAACCTCACTAATGTCCATTTTAGTCCTACCAGGAGACCAGACCGTGCATTATAGTCAACGGAGTCTCTTTGGTGTTCAGGTCACAGAGCATTGTGATGGAAAACACGGGGCACTAATCATTACTTATCAGCATGATTTAACATGTACGGCTATAATACAGCGGCAAAACATTAAGACTGAACCAGTATGTAATGGTTCCAGTATCATGACAATCTCCATCATGCCACTCTTGTCCCGCCACCAATCAGACATCCCTGTGACTTGGAGTCCCGCGCTTGTTGAGGTCGGGGGTCACAGAACGCATCGTATCTTTCAGGTGCCTGCCGTCCTGGAGCTGGAGGCTGCCATGCACCAGTTACTAAGGCAACGGGCCTCGCGACTCGTCCAGAGAAGACAGGATGATATTAAAGATGAATCGGCGGAGTTTGCAAGCCTTTCAAGTCAGTCCATCTTGAAGGTTTTTATTATTTATTTGAACGGCCTCGTTGGTTCTCTGTATGCATGTGTGCGTGCGTTAGGCGATCACATTCTTGTTTCCCCACTTGTTTCCCCACTTCCCTCATGAGTGTAACGTAAGCTTGGCTGAGGCGTGGTTGTGAGCCTGTGCGAGAGTGAGTACGTACATGCAAGATGTGTATTGGAGGAGCTGTTTCAGCTGCTTCCTTCCTTGTGGCTGAGTCACACACAGCTGGGTGGTTGTAGCTCAGCTCAGTCTGGTGGCGATCAGTCACTAAGTAAAGATGACAAAAGAATGATCTGTTAGTGACTTGACATCACTGTTGCATTCACTGTGTAACAAACTGCAGCTAGGTAAGTGACTTGAAAACCAATGATGTCTCAAATACCATTATTTATAACAATGACGTTATGACTTATTGCTGGGGGTGTTTGGTAGATTGCCTTGTTCAGGTCTATGTGTTAAAGTGTTTCTTAGGTTCTTGGCCTATCTCTAGCAAATCTAAGTTAATATTAAGCATTTTGGTTTATTCTAAATTCAGATACTTGTCCACTAATTGTGTGAGATGTGGGCCCTGAATTGGAATGAGGTTGTGGGCTGTCTCTGCTTTTTATTAGTGACTCTAACATGACTCTTGTCTCTTCCAGATAAGGCTGTCATGGCTCCTAATCTGGACTCGTTTGGTCGAGACCGCACAGCCCACCAGGAGCACGCTCGCCAGAGGAGGATAGCTGAAAGAGAGGCACGACGGTATGAACCTCACTCAAGCTCATGGTCGTGTTTCCTGGTTTTGTCCTTGTAGCTATATATTTTGCTAACTCTCCTGATATCGTAGTGATCATTGATTGTTTTGTCTTTCTAACTGGTTACCTTTGTGTGTGGGTGGGAGTAGAACTCGACGGCGTCAAGCCAGAGAGCAGAATGGAAAGAGGGCTGAGCATAGAGAAGGCCTGTCGTCTGATGACGAGGAGACCTCCACTGACATCACCAGCTTCAACATGGAGAGAGGTATGTGACATCAGTGAGCTGCTTCAAAATTGATATCTGTTGCTCACGTTTTTTTTTTTTGTTTTTTTTTGGGCAAAGATCTGTCACATAAAACTCTCACTCATAAGAAATGAAAACACTCACACTGTCTTATCTAATCATTATAATGTCACTCACTCATCCAGATCGTATCATCAGAGAATGTAAGAAGGTCTTTGAGGATGTGGTGGAAGACTTCTATTCTCTCGACTCCATCAAATCTCATTTCGAGGTGTGGAGGAGAGACTACGCTGACTGCTACAGAGATGCCTACATAGGCTTGTGTTTGCCCAAACTCTTTAATCCACTCGTCCGTCTACAACTCATCACGTGGAGCCCTCTAGAGGTAGGGAGTGTGTATGCGTTATATTATCCCACATTTTCCTTTTTTAAATGGGGGGTAAAAAACTCAGACCTGCCTTGCCCTTTGTCTCTGTCCAGGCGGAGTGTGCCAACTTTGAGTATATGCTCTGGTTTGAGTCACTGTTGTTCTACGGCTGTGAGGAGCACGGCATGTTGCAGAAAGGAGACGTGGATATCGGCTTGTTGCCTGCTATAGTGGAGAAGGTCGTCCTTTCCAAACTGGCAGGTAAAGAAACAGCCACACCCGGTGTAATTCTGTTGATCATTAAGAAACATCAGCTCGCTGTAAGAACGAAGGAAAGCCTGAAAATTGTAACTCTTATCTGTGTGTGTGTTGGCAGTGTTGGCAGAGCAAGTGTGGGACCCCTTGTCCAACAGCCAGACAGCCAGGCTGGTGGGCTTCATCCGCAGATTAATCAAGAGTTACCCCACTGTGCTACACGGCGACAACCGCTACACACAGGTACCGTATGCTCTCCTCACACCCACGTGTACACAATGCACTCAGTATATCAGAGCTGACTTTGGTATCCAGATTAGATTGGCTTTTCATGGCTTTTGTGTCTAAATTAGGTTCTCATCGACAAGAGATGGTAGATGGTATTATCTTCTTTTCTCATTGTTTGTTTTCTCACCAGGAGTTATTGAAAACGATCGTCTTACGGACCAGGCGGACTCTGGATGAAGATGTCTTCCTACCACTCTACCCCAAAAAGTAAATAATCCAGTCAAAAGGGGGGCGGTTAGGTTATAATGTCTGTACCATATGCACTTAGTGACTGACTGTAAGTGTTTGTGCTTATGTTCACAGTGTGTTGGAGAATAAGAATAGTGGTCCCTACTTATTCTACCAGAGGCAGTTCTGGTCCTGTATCAAGGTATTTATAACTTATAACAATAACCATTGATGGAAATTTACATTACATGAGGAGCAGTGAATGAATAACTGTGGATATTCAACAAGGTGTGTAGTTGTGTCTGCTATCCTGAGCCTGCTGGCATAGAGTCTGACTCTGTCGTTCCCTCTGTGCGTAGCTGCTGGGAAACATCCTGCAGTGGGAAGGCATCCTGTCCAGCTCCTGCCTGAGGGAACTGGCTCTGGACAGCACTCTGAATAGATACATCCTCTCTGCACTGCAGACCACGGATACTGGGGAGGACAATGTTCAGAAGTGCCAGCAGGTAGGAGACACACAGCAAATAGGCAAACAAGCAAATGATGCCACACTGGACAAACACATACTGTGCATTTTTAGTGACAGGCTGAAGAGAGGCACTATGCGGGTGTCTTGCTATGCTAGTGTCTAACTCTTCCCTGTCCCTTGCTGTGACCTTTTCAGGTGGTGGAGTGTTTACCAGTGCAGTGGTTCTCCGGGCTGAAAGGTCAACAGACATTGCCTCAGTTGGAGCCATTCTGTCGCTACCTCACCCACCTGGCCAACTCGATGTACCGCTGCAGCCTGGGCGGGTCCGATGTCGAACGGCGCACCACCAAGTGAGTAGTTCTACTACACTCTGTAATGACAGCAAGTTTGATTCTAGTAAATGGAGAAATTTTAGTGTGTATCTAGCGCCCTCTGCTGGGATAGTATTTTGTAGGAGGTGGTGTAACAAGGATTAAATAGAAGGTTGCAGTGTTAAGGTCTTTTCAAATGTATGTAATTATTTAAACTGTGTATTAACCATGTGCAATTAGATGACTTTCTTGATCAGTATCATAAGCTAAAGATGTGGGTGTGTGTCCCAACTGCTCCTAATATGAGTATTATCTGTGTCTACAGGGAGCAGATCAAAGAAATTGTGAAGCTGTTGGGACATATGAATGCCCTGGACCACATCATCACTGTAGCAGCAGAGCATGGCATTAAAGACATCAAACCGCTCTTGGAGGCCAAGTGATGGAGGAGACAACAACACCCCATTCATCTGCCATCATGTGCAGCACATTTGACAGCATGGGAGTTCTTAATTTGGTTTTCTGAAAATGTGTGCAGTAATCAAGGCTTTGAAAACTCAAAGAACAGTTATTTTGTTAACTGAAATGAGAAGATAAATAAACTTTAGTGTAAATAGTGTAAATAATGTACATTGTATGAAAAGGTGTGCTTGTGCACCTGTTAAAAGACTGATGCTAAAAGGAGGCCTTTTAGTGTCAGGTCAAAGGACTACCCCAACAGACTACTACATGCTGGCAATATGGGAAATGTCGACAACGTTGTCTTACTCCAGTAGGGATGGGAAGGTTTGGCATGTTTACCTTCTACTTGGAGTAAACATTTATTGACATCTTGAATACTTTTGGAACTGTAAAATCATACTATACTCACCAAGCTGGGCTGAATAACCACCTTTATATCTCACCCACTCACTCCTGTTGCTGTATGTGCCAAAAGAGTTTTCCAGTTGAGAGGTAGAAATTGCCCATTGACAAAAACTGAAGATTAATTTGCCTGCTTACAATCTGTGAAGGAGAACATTGAGGATCTTACGAACTTATTTGTCCCGACAACTTGATCCTACAGTCTTCTACTCCAGTGATGACCCTGTTGGAGTTAATAACTTTGTATTCAGATTTGTCAGACTTTTGTTTAAATATTTTATTTGCCTGTGAATAAAATGTGGTTTTGGAAGATTACTTAAAGTTTTGAATTTTTATTTCAGTTTGTTGATGGAATGAAGCAATCAACCAATCAACCAATGAGATGCTCTCATGGAGGGTACATATTGTGACCTTGAAGGGGAAACTCAATGTCCTAGGATCTTGGCCATAAGAATCGGGTTTAGATGTGAACAAATCTCCCACAAATAGACTCAGAGAATCCTGACTTAACCATGTCATGACATCCCAGGAAAGAGATTCTGGACACTCACACTCTTCTATATCAGAAAGCCAACCTCAGCGTTATTAGTGGAGCAGCTCAAAAGTATATTGTTGACATCAGATGTTCAAGTTTTGGCTCTGCTTCTTGATTTCAAGATTTCCGTGTGCCAAAGTTCACGTGAATTCAGTTGTATGGTGGTTTTATTGGCTTTAAGCCCCTGCGGCACGAGGCATCGTTGGTCTAACTGTGGGCTACTACTGTTTATTTCCATAGTCATGAGCGGGCGGAGCTCGTGGTTCGCTTCCGTTCCCTCCTCCACCAAACCGCACTGGAAACCAACTCTAACCCCCAAATTTACACTCGCCACTCGTATGGAAATCGATATAACCGATCAGCCTCTTCTGTGAACTACCAAGTATTTCTTTGCGTCTGGTCAACCTTCCCAGGGAATTGTTACCTGGATCTCCACTTCATGCGCTCACACAGGGTTTGCAAGGTAAAGTATACAGTACTACTATACTCCCTATAGACTGCATCTGACCATTAAATGTGCTCCGTTCAAGGAGTCTGCTAAACCATTAATAGATGTGCCGTCTACGTAGGCTAGATAACTTTCAGGCTGCCTGTATTAAGATGCCGTAAAAGGCGCTTTTATGAAGGTATTTCTCTGCCAAAACTATTTTCAGAAGTGTATCATTTGCAAGAGCGAAAAACAATGTGAGCAAGAAAAATACATTTGTATTTGCAAAGACTATTTTCATAAGTGTTACTCATGATTTGCAAGAGCGAAAAACAAATTCAGCAAGTAAATCTTATTTGTATTGACAAAACTCTCTTTTCAGACTCTCTTTACGCTTTTACACTTGCAAACATGAATTTTGCGCACGCCGACTTTTGTCACTATTTCAGCGGTCAAAGCCTGCCTGAACAAGCGTGCGGACTGGGATTTGCAAGCGTAGGGGAGGCGGGGGCTAGAACAGAGAGCTATCTGATTGGTGCACGGAGACTAATCACTATGCTCTGCACTGATTGGATACAGAACGTGTCACCCTGACGTCACCGTAACTGCTCCATTGTGTGGATTAATTTTACTA
>CABFOQ010036330.1:0-35287 GCA_900660455.1 Gephyroberyx darwinii
CCGCCAGAATCTGCAGGAGGATCCTCCATCTGTTTTGCTCTCCCAAAAATCCCTTTAACTCTTAGCAACGACCCGCTTAAAATGTTCCTCCAGCTTTTCTAACGCTTTGTCTATCATTAAAAAAATGCAAATAGGCAGCTTCGTGGTGAATAAAAACAAATGTGCTACTGATTTAAACCCAGTACGACGGTCAGGTTCGTTCGCTCTTCCCGCCCGTAAACAGGAAAGCACAACGCTGCAGCGACACGGTAGGTACAGCATCCGGTAGACTAGGGTCAAGCTAGCCTCAACACAGAACCTGTGGTCGATATTTTCAAAATTAAGCCTTTAGTGAAGCGCCATGTGCTATGATACAATAAAACGTTATTAGTGTCTTTTTATCAGCTATAGTTTCACTCCCTATATCATCTAATGATTCCACTCGGTATTTTGAGAATATCTTTGTTGTTGTGCACGTCCCATTATTTACACATAAGAAATTAGAAATTGTACACTTATTGTACACTTTATTTTGAAAGCAGAATCACTACATTTTCGGTGTCGTTCGGTCTAGCTCTGGCTCACTTGACGCAGCTACCCATGAGACATGATGACAGGTTTCCATTCCGCTGTGTGATGGCAACGGGAATATTAAAATATAGGTTTATAATAAGTGTATGAATGTCATATTCATAAAACATAGATCCTAAAATGTACGTCTAATAAAGACTGCCCCTTCCAATTGTTTTCCTAACTACTTTCCACAAAGCTTGGGGGACAGATGAGGACCACTGGGACCTACAGAGGGCTACCTGATGTAAGATGATGTAACAGAAATAATACTTGTTCTCCTGGTCTCATGGGACGCAATCACTGGTAGTTGGGCGTGTGCATCTGATTGTATGTCGAGTATGGTCATTATCTGCATCCAATTTAGCCCCGAACTGCACGCCAAACTATATTTAAAATCTGACAATTTATATTGTCCTCACTCATCAATTCGGCGTAAATATAATATATCAAGCAGCAATTATTTAAATACAATGTCAACTTTTACAATTCGCCGTTTATTCTTAGATCTTTCCTCCACTAAAATACACAGCGGAGGGCGATAGCGCGCGATATAAATCTATAAGGTGAAATTTTATTGGTACATTTATTTAATAAAGTGCTGCTTGGTGGATTATGTGTAGACCGAATTGAAGAGTGTCTCCTATCATTTCAGAAAAGGTCTTGAGTCATATTATTATTTTGTTTTTGCCGAAGCAAGGTCACATTAAATTGCCAGATTTTTTAATTTAATTGGTCTTGGCGGTCTCTACATTAGGCGCCCTTCCAATTGCTGTGCAAACTTGTGTGCAGTTTAGGAAAAAAAGAGATATGTATGTTTTATTCTGCTTTTGTGAAATTCCGCTCAGTGAGTGTGGTTTCATATTCGTGGTTTAGTTAAATGACGTTATATTGTGCCCATCTGACACAATGTATCCTATTTTGGGGAGGTAACGGGGAGCCCTGAAGAAATAAGAAATAGGATGGGGCCACGCGTCCAAGCATTACACGTGATAAATGACGTATTTTTTGGCCGCCTCCGCCAGGCTAAACCAAAGAATTTAAAGTGTCAAGATGAGTAACACCCTTGTCCAGCCTGTGGAAATCGTTGTCAACTAGCAGGATAGCTCAGCTAATTTAGCAAAAACCAGAACACAGTGCATCGCAGCTTGCTGCGTATGGGGCTGTTCTGTTCTGTTGGGAAACCTTGGGTCCTGGCATTCATGTGGATGTTACTTTGACACGTACCACCTACCTAAACATTGGTGCAGACTAAGTACGCCCCTTCATGGCAATGATATTCCCTGATGGCAGTGGTCTCTTCCAGCAGGATATTGTGCCCTGCCCTGCCAATTGTTCAGGAATGGTTTGAGGAACATGACAAAGAGTTCAAGGTGTTGACTTTGCCTCCAAATTCCCCAGATCCATGGAGGTATCCAAAGAGTATTTAATACAAAATGACGCATATTGGCCAAACATTAGTGCTTCTAAGAATCAGCCCTAAAAACCTCCCTAAAAAAATAGGCTACATTTTGTGGGCTAGTCTGAGGCATGAAACTGGCTCTCGTTGACCCGCAACCGAGAAGAAACCGTCTTGTCCGCCTAACGGAATTTAAACGAAGGCGGAAGTTGTCAGGAGCGAACCCTCTTGTGTTCGCCGAGAGACGTCAGTCGCAGAGCGGAGCTGACATTTATGTGAAGAAGAAGCGAGGAGTCCAGGGTTACCCTGAAAATAGTAGGAGATACTCCAGGTTTTAATTTATTTATTTACTGTGACGGGAGCCGTTTTAGCAACCCGGGGAACATGACGGGGGAGACCTCCAGAGTGGTAAATATACAACATTATACATTTTAAGTAATTTGTTGCTCGGTTTGATTGGAGCATTAGCTAATATTAGCTAGTTGACCAACAGCTAACTTAATTAGCCGGTCACGTAACAGCTGATATCACTGCGCTGCAGGAAGAGTACATATCTCTATCTATAATGGTTTATATATTTGATTATGAAGACAGCCGGACACGTGACTGATGAATTTCAAAGGAAAGAGATTGTTTAAGATACAGTCTCCTTTCCGTTAGTGTTGGCAGCTATAGGTGGCTTGAGGAGACGGGAGTTAATTTCATGTTGTTATAGTATTATTAAAGATGGGATCAGACAAACCGTTGACCGACTCTCGTTCACGTGCTGATGAGAAACTTCCCTTTTGCATGAATCGTGTTCTTTTTTTTGTCTAGTGTGAACATGACAGAGCTGGTCTGATATCTCTGCTCTGGTCCCTGACACCAGTGCTATCTGCAAATCAATTTGTTTGTGCGGCCAGTAAAAACAAAGTGTCTGGACCTTGATGGACCCCCACCACCCCTCCAACAGACACACACACTAGGTCTTGTGTTGTTATTACACACTGGTTTGATGCTCACTGGTATGTGTGCGCACTGTACAAACTAAGAACAATGTCTTTCTCTTGATAGCAGAACGAACTGTGCCTGCAGATTTGTTGCTGGAAGGGACATCATTTCCTCTCTCCTTTTTGTCCTAGTTGAGGTTGTGTCTGCGCCATGCGGCCCTGCACCCTAGATGTCCACATCGCAGCCTCCAGACGACCAGATCCTTCAGTTCACTTAGGTGAAGTGGAAGCCAGGGCCTCATTTGCAGCACACAGGTTAAACTCCATTAATGAACAACAGCCTTGCCTCGCTCTAAACGGCATCATTCCCTCCTTTCAGGGAAGGGAAGCGCAGAGGGCTGGTATGGAAGACATTCGTTGGTATCTCCGTTGGTGCACCCATGGTGGCGGGTGTCCAGTACGCCGTGTCAGAACCTCGAGAGAGGAGGAAGATGAGGATTGGGATAGAAGGATTTGGTCGGTTCTGCAGGTTTGTCTGCATCATAATAATCGCCCCAACCTGCAACCTTTTTGCAGTGATTTTTATTCAGTTAAAAGCTTGCTATGGGTTTCTAAAATGAAGAGTGTCATCATGTCCTTCAGTTTTTGATGGTTGTTATAACGGTTCTAGTGGCCCTTTCTCTACACTCAGCCAGTAGTCGAGTTAGCTAGCTTGTTAGTTAGTGTCACTTACCTCTGAATGTGTGACTTATTGGTCCATATAAATGACAGTACTGCTTGATGGCTAGTTCGGCAAGCAGCTAGCTGGCTGCTGTCTGACACGTGATGTCATCTACACCGGGAAGTAGACTGGATATCTAAAACGGTTTGATTCCGTTAACAACCGGAGGGAGAGTTTCTCAAAGTGTGTTAGTCAGATTTGGAATATTTTTGTTAACTTTACACGAACATGCCCTTTGTTAGACAATAGGCAGGTTTCTCTGCTACGGCACCTGCAGGGTGGGTGGGTGTAATGCAATATATGAGAATAAGCGCATAATGTGTCCTCTTACTTTTTTAAGTGGCATTCTGTGGTCCTGTAACAACAATCAGCTCACTGCTAAACACAGGAAAGGATGCAATACTGATCAGTTAGCTGACGTTACCCTAAACCCTACTCTCATTATACTGCTGGTGGAAAAACTATGACAAATCACAGAAAACGGTGGAGCAGTGGTAGCTTCTCATAGGCAGAGACACCGGGCACATATCTCCTAAATGTTCACAAGCAAGAAACTGATCTATATTATGAAACTGGGACATGTGATTGGTCATTGCTTATCTCTCTGCCCTCAGATCTCTCTCTGTTGGATTCTTAATCTCAGTGGATTACTGGTGGACCACCAACGTAGCACTACGTGGCCTAGATGAGGTAAATTTATTTTTTGTTTTTAGCTGTGACAACCAGCTGGTATAAGTCACTCGGTCAGTTGGTCTAGGCTAGGCCACCCTGCTGCCTGCAAACAGCTGAAATAAAGCGGCAAATCACATACTGTATATTCTATCTGATAGTGATGGCTTCAAGACTATGTGGACAATCATGCCATACTTCCATCCTCCCCTGCTAGAGCAGCCCATCCTATTTGGCTGGGATGTCAGCTTGCCACCAGAGGGCAGCAGATAACATGGTGGAAGGAGCTGTGCGGAACGGAGGGATATACATCAAACTGGGCCAGGGTCTGTGTTCCTTCAACCACCTGCTACCCCCAGAATATATCAACACCCTGCAGATCCTGGAAGACAAGGCCTTGAACAGGAGGTGCAAAGAGGTGAGACCGGGCGAGACAAGTTGAGGTCGTACGATTTCGCAAAAGAGGACAACTTATAAGTGTTTGTGTCCAACAGGTGGAGGCTCTCTTCCAAGAAGACTTCAACAAAACCCCAGAGCAGCTGTTCAAAGCGTTTGACCACGAGCCCATAGCTGCCGCCAGCCTTGCCCAGGTTCACAAAGCAGAGTTGCCTGATGGGACCCCCGTCGCCGTGAAGGTTAGGATATGTGATGGATATGATGCAGTTTTGCATTTTTCGCAGCACTTTAATTGGATTCCACATCTGCATGAATATGATTATTAATTGTTGTGTGTTTCAATAGAGAGTTTTCATGTCCCACGTTATGAATGCTGTTTCAGAGGCTTCTCTACCCTGAGAAGAGTAAAAGCATTTGTAATTTCTTGGCAGGAAAATTTTAAGATATTAAATATTGCCACAATATATATAATATTGAATGCAAAAATATCAGTATCTGTATTGAAAAACCCATATTAGTCAAGAACTTTTTTCCACTTAGTTTCGTGCCATCTGCCCCATAGGTGCAGTACATTGACCTCAGGGACCGGTTTGACGGAGATATCAGGACATTGGAGATCCTCCTGGACGTTGTGAAGTTCATGCACCCCAGCTTTGGTTTCCGATGGGTCCTCAAGGTCGGGGGAATACACTGACTTGTGTTTTACAGAGTGCTGACTGAATACACGGCAGGACAGAAAGGTCTTCCACCTAATATTGTTACTATTCTTCTTCCTGTGATAGGACTTGAAGGGGACGTTGGCTCAAGAGTTGGACTTTGAAAACGAGGCCAGGAACTCGGAGCGGTGCGCCGAGGAACTCAAACACTTCAAATTCATTGTTGTACCCAAAGTCTTCTGGGAGCAAACTAGCAAGGTGAGGTCCTCATGCATGATTTGAGCTACACCTGGTTTCCACGCATCTCCGTCGGCCTTGACTAACGCTTTTTCTTTTCTTTTCTTTTTTGATTTCTCCCCAACTCGAAGAGAGTGCTGACCGCAGAGTTCTGTGAAGGTTGCAAAATCAACAATATGGAAGAAATTAAAAGACAAGGACTAAGTTTGAAAGACGTAAGTCAATGCACTCAGTGTACTTTGCATCATGGATGATAACTGGAGGATAATCATTATCAAATCTTTTCCCTTCAGACCGCCGACAAACTGATCCGGACATTTGCAGAGCAAATCTTCTACACCGGCTTCATTCACGCCGACCCCCACCCTGGCAATGGTGGGTACATTTTTGTGTGTGGGTTTGTTACCGTACAGCACACAAACAATGAGCTACACAGCAGTGATGCTGTCTTCAATTTATTAATCACCATGAATGACTGCCTTGTTTCAGTTCTAGTGAGACGAGGTCCTGATAACAAGGCAGAGTTGGTGCTCTTAGACCACGGATTGTACGAATACCTCAGTCAATGGTATGATGTGAATTTTAGTCAATTGAGTAAAAACGTTTGTCTTTGACTGAATGCTGGTTTGAATATTCCACCTGCAGATCTAACTTGAGTTGTTTGTTTTTCAGTGACCGAGTGGCCCTTTGTAAATTGTGGAGGTCCATAGTTCTGCGAGATAATGCAGCCATGGAGAAGTACTCCAATGCCCTCGGGGTCAAAGGTGAGCCACTATTACCTCATTCGGTACCTATAAGAAGAATTCATTCCAAGAAGAATTCTATTGCAGGAGATCCAATGTTACACAAAACCAATCAACCCATCCTACTTGAATGATGTAATTGCCTTTTTTGCTTGCCCTGCAGAGTACTTCCTCTTCTGCGAGATGCTGCTGCAGCGACCAATCAGCATGCGGGAGCTGGGTCTGTCCAACATCCTGAGCTGGGAGGATACGACCTACATGCGCGACATGGCCATTAACCGCTTCGAAAGCATCATGCAGGTGCTGAAATCCATGCCCCGGCCCATGCTGTTGGTCTTTCGCAACATCAACACCGTCCGAAGCATCAACATCACTCTGGGAGCGCCGGTGGACCGCTACTTTGTCATGGCCAGGAGGCAAGTGCAACATCTCATCCTCAGAGGCACACATGCTCACACATTTGCTGTGTGCCTAAGTGACTTCCATTCTTTTTTCAGATTAAAGGTATCATATGTAAGATTTTTTTGTTTGGAAAATAGTTTCTTATAGATGTGGTAATTGCTGTCCAAGCCTGTACAGTAGCAATTTTAGCTTTAGTCCCTCTTGCAGTGGTACGCTCCAATGTTACTATATAGTGATAGCACGTTTTACACTATTGACATAAAGGAAAACCAGGATTATACTAGTTGCTGTGAATCCCATAAATAAAGGAGCGAGATGGAATCTCAGTGTTAATGACAGTGACGAGTCATCGTTCAACACCAATCGGTTTTGAGTGCTGAGACAACATTGAGATAAGTCCATAGACATTCCCTGGGTTAAAGATTCACAGTACCTGGAACCCATTTCTCGCAATTTTTGTCCATTTTAAAGAAGTTATGGGTGATTTGTGCGTCTGTGTTTTTGGTGGATCTTAACGCCTCTGCCAAGATCCACAAACAAAAGGTTGTGGGTTAATCCAGACCTTCCAGTTCTGTTTCATGCAGCTCCCCACAATGTCAACTTTTGGCTGTGCAATGAACAGACATTGAGTAACTGCCAGTAAGGTTCAACCAATAGTTTTGAAGTTTCATACAAAGCTGCCTAAAGTGACTATCAGTACAAATATTGCTCTTTTTATTTGACCGTTTTCGTTTTTCAGTAGTACAGGCGGGATGTTAGATTATCTGCATCTTTGGTGTCACACCAGTACTTCCTCTTGGTTTTTAGTGCAGTGCGAGGCTGGGGGAAGATCCAGGCAGAGAGGCCGGGGATGTTGCCCAAAGTCTGGGTCTTCCGCTGGATGTGGACGACCTGGGAGAGCCTCAAGTTTGAGTTGTCTTTGAGGTGAGGAGTGCAGCAGCTTTCATTTCACTTAACATTTAGTTTCTGTGTCGGAAGCCGGCAGCAATGCGCTCACGATCCGATCTCCTTCACAGATCAGAGATGGCGATGATGAGCCTGACGCGTTCATTCCTGAACCTGCTGTCTTACTTTGGGCTTGTGTCTCTCGATGCTGAGATGTACGAGTACCTGAGGTAGAGCACAGCCTGCTATCCTACACTTGAAAAGGACCAATTCAAAAGACACAAGTGAATCCGCATAGAGCAAAGAGATTCCCACTACTGTAATACGCCCAAATACTGCTAGTAATGGCGCTACTTGAGTTTACAGTATTTCTGCACCAAAACAGCGGTATTGCAATATCTTTAAAATGGCTCAGAATGTCATTAAATGTCAGGACTATAAACCACCACATCCAATCCAGACTGCCAATACTATTGTGTAGTCTCAGTCCTGGAGACATGTTTTTAAACTTAGCAAGCCATTTCATTTTGTTTTGGCTGTAAAATAAGTTAGTATAACCTTATTCATACTTTTTAAATGCAAATTTTGGAGATATTTAAAGTTTGTACGTTTTCAAGAAATTGGCGATGTATGCTTTCAAATTATTTGTAGAAGCTGTATCATCAAGCAATGAATGAGTGGCTGTATTCCATTATAATTTCTAATAATGATACATTACTCAACTGAAGTGTAGCTTGTTAATAGCCAATCGTGATTATCCCTATGGGAGTGATTTAAAAGCTTAAAACCATTAGTGGGTCAAGAAGTACTGATGAGAATCAATCTCTTTTCATGATAGCCCATGAAATAATTCAGTGCTTAAAAATCTAACAAATTGCAGTAGTAAATGTGAAGTAGCCATGATTATTAGTCTGTATAAAGTACGCTGATTGGTAAATAATAAGCTGTTAGTTGAACCATGTAAGGGGTGTGTTACTTAGATGAAAGCTGGTGTCATTTCCATCAGTCCCATGTAATGTTCAATAACCAGGTTTACACAGTGCTCAGACAAACATTTTTAAAGAATTTTAACAAAATGTGAATAAAATGTTCTATCTTAGTTTGTATGGGATTCTTGTCTTTATCACTTTGCTGAAATTAAAGAAACAAGCCAGGGTTGTGTAATTTTAATTATTTTGTGTACAAAATATTCTAAGAAAACATGACGATCTCTTTCTTGTCCAACGTAACAAAAACAATTCACATTTCCATGAAGATAGCCTTGACAATGCAATTTCCCCCACAATCAATATAAAACAGCGCTCAGAAATGAGCCGTTACTCTGTCAATCTCCAGAAGGTCATCCAGGATCTAGGGAGAAACAAGGAAGAGGAGAATGAAAGCCAAACCAGAATGACTGCACTGACTTCATGGCATGCTTGGTTGTGTCCATGCACTTACAATGTCTTGAGTGGTACCAATCTTCTTGGCCAGCTCACTGCGCTCCATGGTGCTCAGGTAAAGGTACTTGTTGAGGAGTTCTCCATCCAGGACGTTTCGCACTGCGTTCTGCAGGTTTCGTCTGTCACTGTGCAGCATTCTGGACCCAAGACACAAGCATGTTAGTTATGTATCATGTGAACCTACACTAGGATCACACAAGGAACAGAAGATGCTCTTCTCCCAACTTTGACTTGCTGCTCTGCCACAAACCAAGGGTTGATTTATTTCGGTTCCTCAGGCAGAGATGAAGCACCATTTTAAAATGGTGAGAATGTATAGGCAGCTCCGAACCTGAAGGCCTTTGGGTTTAAGCCGGCGTGATGAGGCAGCATGGTGGTGAGAGCGTTCTGCAACATCAGTAATCGGCGGTAGGTCTTCTCCTGCATTGGTAGGAGCAACCCAATCCCTCCGTCCAGGGTGGCTGTGGGAGCGGAGAGGAGACGAGGCTTAGTCCACCTTATACATCTAGGCTGCTCAGAGCAGCATTTGTTAAATAAACAAATGGTTCAATCTGGAAGCAGCACAAGAGTCCAAAGGTGGCTTCTGAAATGTCTAAAATATCTTTACGGTTATGTTTTTTCCAACATCTCAAAAGTTCACCTAACAATTACTTGTGCATGGAAGTATAGCAAATGTCGACTTCCCCCTAGCTCATCAGTCAACAGAACACCAATCTAATGAGGTTGTCAGCCTTGAGTCCTGGTTGCCTACCAAACCATGTGATATGCTTGTTGTCCCAGGTCAGGGCCTTCTTGCTGGCGGTGTCCAGGGCTCCTCTGCAGGGCATCCTCCAGAAAGTGTTAATGTGGGCTCCAGCGCTGAAGTCAGCTCGCCTCAGCAGACGCATACCGCCAAAGCTCTCTTTGGCTGCAACGATACACCACATATAAACATGACTGGAGATGCACTTCTGTGACGTACTCGGATAGGTAGTTAAAAGTATCAGGCTCTGTACCTACCTTCAGGTAAATACATATATACGGACAGATTCTTGTCTTGATCTGACACTAAAAGCAAAGGAAATAAAATGTGAATGAGAACGGGAAGCAACATTTTTTTTTTAGCCTAACTGAATCATTTTGTAGTTATTTTTTCCCAGTGGCAATCGTTCACATTACCTAAGAATCCAAGCTGGTTGTTATCCACCATGAATTCGATGCTGTAAACCTCCAGGGGCTTTGCATCCTGTGTTCGCAAAAAAACAACAAGAAAAACAGGAGTCCCATAAGGTTTGGAGGGTATGAGAATTGGAATAAAGATGACTACAGTCACTTAATTATCTCCCGCTGCCAGTGCTGCTCTCTTGAAGATAAACTAGAGCCACGGACAAAAACAAAGGTCTTCATCGTGAATACTCAGTTGTGTTGTACCATTGAATCAATAAACACTAAACTGCGTGTTCTGAAGCCGTGGGTAGTAGTTAACTCCCTTGTCACTTGAATACAATGCTTAAGCCTGATTGCTTGAAACCTCCCCAGGCCCCTTCAGCTCTAAGGGGGAAATTAAATGCCTACAATTATCGAGAAACTCCCTTGTTTATGGGGATGTATGTAAAATGGTTTATCCTGAACCTATAAAAAATAGGAATATCTACTCCAGAGACCCAGCAGCTCAGGATTTTGAAAGCCTTTTAAATCAGCATGTGCACACATACTTTCACTATCTGGGTTTTGTTTTTCAAATTATAATGTACTGACCTCCTAGAAATGTTGAACATAGTGTTTCTCCCATGTGTAATCTCCATTGAGGTTATATGGCCTTATATGGTGCATTAAGAGTATGGCCAACATCACAGAACAGAAACAACTTGGCCAATACTTATTTAGTTACTGAAGACAAACAAAACTTAGTCTCGACGCTAACACTACGCTAAACTATAGCTTGCACTGGAAAAGTGGGGTTTGTTTTACCCTGCTGATGAGCGACAGGGTCTTGCTCTCCTCCTGGTAGCGAAGCAGCGAGATGCTCTTCATAAGGTCGGCAGCCAAGATGAAATTCTTGATGCTGAACATCTGGTGGATGTAGAGCTGGGTGTCGATGAAGGCCATGCCGGTCAGATCATTGTCCTTCAGGCTCCACAGGAAGATCTGCAGGAACATTGAGACGAAAGGGGAAACGCAACACGATAAATAATGAAGATGCTGAAGAAGTACCCACACAGGTGTCCACGTACAATAGTGAGAAAACATTTTCATCCCACATTTAAAAATGTGTTGGTTTGGGCTTTCAAATGTATGCAAGATACTCTTTTCTATCAATGAGGAGTAGATTTTTCTGAACTTTATACTTATATATTGCTTCACAACTCTCAACTCCAGTTTGATAGAAAACTTTGTAGACCAATAATCCCCCTAAAAAACGAGTGGAGGCGAATACTTTTTAATGACCGCTGTAGATTAACACAGCCAAGTATATTCCCACATTTATAATATATGTATTTAATAAGTGATAATTGTAGCTGGGACCTTCTGCCCGATGGCTGAGACCAAGTATCCGTTGCAGTGACACAGAGCTGTGACTGGTCCCTTCTGTTCCTTCTCATAAAGGACTTTGAACTTGTTCTTGGTGAGGGGCTGGCCTGGTTCTGGTACCACTTCAATTATATCGAGGATCAGAATCTGGACAAAACAATCAAATGTATAAAAGTTACAGTGCTACAGACCTTTTAGTCATCATCAACAAGTGATCTCTGGGAAGTGCAGTGCAAAAACACGACAGCAATGAACACTTAGTACAAGATGTTGCTAAAATAAGTTACTTGCAGATTACCACTTTAAAATGACCAATTTATCCGTATGGATAACATGGATTATATGTTGTAGCTAAATCACAGCATGATGGTATTGATTTGGTGCTTCTCACCCGGCCCCTGCAGGTGACCTCCTCCCCCTGTATCAGGCAGGTCCCTGCTGCTATGTAACCCTTCAGCCCAGACACCGTCTCCTGACTCTTCAGGGCCACCGTCTTCATACAGGTGACATGTTCCCACTCCTCCAGGTCAATCCTTTTGGAGACAGAAAAAGGATGTGTTCACACCTCTCACCTTTTTGCCATGGCTGTGTGGTCTACATGAGCCAAAATCAGGCCAGTCAGGGCGAGACTCTGCTATAGCTGCACACTATCAAGTTTCATCATGGTGTCGTGAAACTCATTTTCTACAAATCAAGTCTGTTCTTTATTAAGCAGTATCTAATTAATAAAAGAAAGTAAAAGTCATACAGTTCTGAAAATTGAACTAACTATATTTAACTAACGATTAGCTGCAATTTATCACGCAACTCCCATGATCCTCTTGTATGAAAATGAATTTAGATGATCACAGGACAGGAGAAAGTCCTTTTGGATTCTTTACCTATGAGTGTGCATGGATTGCTGCAATACAGTGATGTATATATAGCTATATCTTTTTGTGATGGAAAACTAGACTTTCGCATTTTCTCATAAAGCAAATTGTTGCATAAGCAGGGCTTTGTATGTATGTGCTATGAGCTGTGTTTGCTAACGTTAACTCTCAAGCCAAGCCTAAAGAGGCAGGGTTCATGGTACGTAACAACTACAACCAAAATGAAAATAGAGAAAGTAGCAGTAGAAAAGTTGGTAGCAGTTGATCTTTGATGATGCTGATCATGAAGAGTTTGAAGTGTTTGAAAGTTGGACATAAGAACTGTTTGCTGATGGCGGCAGCTACTGCAGGGAACAAACCCACTTTTTCAACAAAAAAAGCAAAGTTAAGTGAACACACCCAAAGCTTGTGTCGACTGTTTTAACATTACATTTTCAAAAACTGCACTATATTTCCCAAACATGATATATATAACTTAATCTACTTGACTGTCTTTTTTACCGTGTGGAAGATCCGCTAGAGATATATTACCGTGTGTTGGGGATGGCCTCCCAGCTGACAGGAGAGATGAGCTGGATGGAGAATTTCTCCTGCTGAGGGTTAATGTAACGTTCATCTGCAGGCCGACAGAGGAAAACACAGTCAACATTACACTGTAGACCATAATGCAATGCAGCCACAAGGCTGGCTATATTTATGTGCCCATACGGCCACCTTTGATTGAAAGCAACAAGTTCACACCCATCCTTGGGGGATTGTCAAGAAGGCATTCTGGGAAGTGCAGGAAATCACTAACTGAACTGAATGCTGAGGCAATGTGGGTACAACAAAAAGGTAAATTACACTTCATCACAAAATAACACCTGGAATACATTGAACATCACAAACTGACTACATCAAACAGTGTAAAAAACCTGAGGGTGGATTTTTCTTTTTAGTGAAGGTAGATATGAACGTGTATAGTGAAGTTCATGTTTGACCTTTGTCGATGACCTCAAACTCCTTCTCCTCGCCAGTCATCCTGGGGATGCGAGTGCAAAGCTCTTTCACACTGGTGCACACAGCATACACCTGAGAGGGAAAAAACAAATTCACATAGGAGAACATCAGATCAAAGAGCAATCCCTTTCAAGTTATTCTTGATTGATTTCTTGGCTCCCTGTGAGAAAACTCTGGGGCCTGAGTGCTTTTATGTCAAACTCTGAAAGCAGTCTGGTCGATATTCTTTTGTTTTGCATCATCGCCGCATGAAAAGCCCTGTTACACCTCAGTGTAACTTCTTGCACCTCTAAGCGATGCAAGTGTAGGTGGTGTGAGTCCAAGTGTTTCAACTTCAAATGTGTGTCAACCAGCTGCTTTGTTGCCTCTGGTGCTGTGTGGGTGGAGTCAGAGGGGCCTTGCCTTGGATTCAACGTGGTAGGAGACATAGTGAACGGTGCACCTCAGTGGGATTTTCCTGACTGGCCAAGGGGCATCATAGGACAGATAGGTGGGCAGGACGCTGATCCTCAGCTCCCCCTGTGAGAAAACAGTGAAACACACAAACACTGCTACTATACCCAGACTCAGAGAGCAAAGCTTGGAAACACTAAACATAAAAGAACAGGATATCACCATGACAGAAAATCAAAACAAGGTGAATTATGACAATAATCCAGAACAAAACCATTATGAAAATCTCTAATGTTTGTAATCTATTTTCTTTTGTCAGAGGCCATCAATAGCTTTCAATAAGTTTGTCTTTGGAGCAGGGTTCTACTGATCTGCAGTATTGATCAATTAAACAATCAATATGTAATGAAACAAACTGCATCATAACCATCATATTGCATATCTCAGTGTAACTCTTGTTATATTAACAACTGATTTCATTCATAACCAGTGAGGGAATATTATCCTAGAGAAGAGTGGTTTGAAAGAACAGAAACATATTTCTGTCTCGGTTCAGAGCGGTGGAAAACGATTCAGTTCTCAAGAGCTGCCTGAGGATAATCTTCTGAAGCCGAGTGGAATGCAAACACCTACAATAACATTACCAAAGTGAAAATTGTTTGTTTGTACCTGTTTGTTGAAGTAGAGGAAGCCCTTGGGGCAGTTGATGTTATGGAAAGGGGAGAAAGACTCTATGGAGCCGTCAATGTTCATGGGGTGAAGCCTCATAGCTCCCCGAGAGGTGACCAGCATCCAATGGGGAGACGGCCCACAAATAAAAACCTGAGGGAAAGGTAACAAGGACATGGAAAATTACTTGGGCTATCAAAGAATGCATGGGAGGGGTGTCAAATTGCTTGTACTGTGGATGTTTGTAGTTTGCTGTAGCCCTCAAGTAGATGACAAAGTCCCCTTTACCCCTGAGTATCCAGAGATGTCCTCAAAGTATCTGAACCTGGCCACGCGACTTTTCAGAGCTGGACTCTCTTCGATGGCGCCTCCCTCGGACTTCTTATCTTTCTTGAGCTTTGATTTCTTTTCTCTGAAGTTGATGTTGTGTGGCATCTGTGCAAAGAACAGGACGAGCATTTTAAAGAGTCACTGTATCCAAAGTGACCTGATTTGGTCAAAGTTTATCTACGTCTTTCGCTCTTACCTTCTTGAAGCGCACTTTCAAGTTGTTTTGTGCCTGCTGCTGATCGTAGGGGAAGGCTTCATAGATTAGAAGCTCTTGCTCCACATGGACCTGGAAAACATGAAAACATATCCTGGTTTCATTAAATCTCAGGGCTTGACATTTCTTTTTCTGATGTTCTTGTCCAATGAACAAGTTATGTGAATCTTATTGATTCAAAAGTTCATTGAGTTTGAAGAGACTGTAATAAAATAATGCATTGTCTTTTTAAGTTTTACATGGATATCTGTTTTGGCATTTTCGCTTTCTGATTTCAAATTAAGGGATGCAATGGTAGAATTTCACTGAGGAGAATACCACATTTTAAGAAGAATATACTTTTTTTCCACTTGTTCCATCAGACAGATTTCACTTGTCTAGTCAAAACCTTGAGACAAGCCTTAATGGTGAACTCTCAATATAAGGTATCAGTTTTTCACTTAGACGCTTACCAACAGGTATGGTCTGCTGTGATTGTTGCCAAGTGAAACCAAAGACACTTCCTTGACTAATGGGATCTCGCCCTGTCGTGTCACTTCCTCTTTTTTACCCTCCCCCTGTGTGGCTGATTGGCCAGAGGAGCTGTCAACCAGCACTCTCTGGCCAACAGGGAAGTTCTTCACCAAGAACACCAATCTCCAATCTGGGAGCTGGTAAATCTGAAAAAAGAGGGAATACAGCAATAGTATTAACATGCATTACAAGTGCTTTTTTTCCACCCATTTGCCACAGATATGTAACGTATATCAATATCTTCACGGTGTTGTACATAATCCATACCTCCATCACACCATTTTCCCTCACTATCATGCACCAATGGGTGGGGTCTGCTATGCCCAAGCTTCCCTCACTTCCAGAGGGCGCTGGCGCTGAAGAGCGGTTGGCGTCGTCCTTTGTAGGCGTTGTACCGGTGTTGGAGTCTCCATACAACATTTCCTCTTCATCATCCACTGTGTGACTGCACACACATACATTTTTAGTTTCACATCAATCCACAGATGGTTTAGGGCATCAGAACCTTTGATATTCTGATATTCACGGTTAGCGTCTGGGCTGGAGAGCTGTTGCGGCGACTGGTTGTTACATGTCAGTATGGAGGTGATGTACACTCTTACCTGAGGTCCTGGATGATGGTCTCGGTCTCAGACTGGCTCCGGGCTATCGTGTCCTCTTTGATTGAGCAGCTAACTTTGTTTTCTGTGGTGAACATCCCACTTACATCTCGGTACGCACACAGTGTGATTACACGTGATTGCTGTGGGAAAGAGGCAGCAGCAACCTGGTCAGTTACAGTTACGAGCCACTGAGTGAATCGTGCCAATCGGGTTGTACAGAAACACCCTAAATAATGAGGCTTTGCATTACAAATCTCCTAGCAACAGCTCTATCAGAGAGGTCCAATGGAGTATTAGCTGTGCGCAAATAATGTATAACCAGGCTAGAAAACAGGAAACACCTCAAAAATATACAGGTTGTGGGTGTGGATCCAGACAGTAACATTATTAGTAAAGGTAAATAATCTGATGAGGCAGATTTGTTTCCAAATGACACAGTAAACTGTCTTGTCTTAAACCCTAGCCCAGTTGGTGTTATTCCAGACTGCAAAACACTCACGTTAACAAGACAGTTATGGTTAGCTAGCTAACAAGCTACTATGATCGAAACACAAATCAGATGCATCAGGGATGGAATCATGAGGTTTCCAGCCAACAACACATGAATTAACCATTACCATTTGATACTGTTGAGGCAGCCAAGTCGTAAGTTTAGATTTGCAATCAGCTGTTGTTGCCCAAGAGGTGAGGACCTCCAATATGGCTGCTAGAGGGCACACTGTATTGTAATCCATTGTACGTGGAAGGGTATTGTAATATATTGGGTGTCCGTGGAGTATGACTCACTCACAGTGGGGATCTGTGGTTTCTGCAGGGCCAGCCGGTGCGTCTTTCCCATGTACGAGTCAGTCTTCAGCACAAACATAGTGACCACTCCCTCTGCGGTCATGATGACCACAAAGGGGTCGGCCACGGAGCACTGCACTATGGGAGAGCCCAGGTCCACCGGGATGAAGTGGAGCTGTGTCACTGAAGCAGGGATGATGAAAGAGTATATGTAAGTGAAATGAAGAATAGGATTACTCCTTCAATAAAAGATGGATGTAACAATCAGCTGCAGTATAAACTACTGAGTTTTTTCGCCACCACCTTGCCAATTAAGATCAAACACATTGTCTTCTGCCAATCACTTGCAAATTTGCAGGTTCTGTACATGTTACATACATCTGTAAACTGAATTAATTTGATAAGTTGAAGTCTGCATGGCTAGACAGTTTCTGAACCTCAGTATGGCCTTCTCTAGAGCTGTCATCGTGAATAACGCACTTTTTTCTTATTCTAATTTTCATATCATACATATTTTCCTTCATTTTTTCTGTCTTGTTTTACTGCTGTAATTCATATATTTCCACTTAATACATTCTAGTGTTATAATTGTCAGTTATCTTATGTTTAATACCCTCGATTTGCTTTAATCTTCTTTATGTTCTATTTTTATTTGCAGTATCCTTTTACTATGCTGCTGCTGCTGCAACAACCCAAGTTCCCTCATCATAAATCATAAATGTTTCATCTTTTTTCTTATCGTACCTCCTTCCAGTAGCCGGATGCCCATGGGGGAGACTTGGATGATGTATTTGTTGTCCCCGATGTTTCCAGCGAACACAGTAGGTCCCTGGGTGGCGAAGCCGCTGGTGTCCAGCTCCATGATCTCCTGACCTGTCTGAAGGATCTACAGGAAGACACAGGAGTGGGTCACAGCTCAAATGTATAAACATTTAATTTCAGTCCTCAGTTCAGACCGGCTGAGTCACTAGGGAGCAGTCGTAAAATACCTGCTAAATGGAAACCTTTAAACCCATAATAGTTCATTTAAATATGAATGATATATAACAATATAAAAACGCCTTTGACCACATAACAGACAATCAAAAAGATTAATGCACTTCACGAAAATCACCACTCGTACTGGTGTCTGTTGCTTAGCAGCCACTTTCTTTAGCTACTATTTAAAATGTACGCTGCTTGGGAGATAAGTAACATTTAATTTGTATTATCGTTTAATTATTGATTCAAAATAGTAACTTATTGAACCTTTGCCATCTTTTTTTTTTTTTTTTTTAAATGGTACCACCATCTTACAAAATCAATAAGCGTTTTTAACAAAGCACAATCAAATGAGGTAAGA
Organism: Gephyroberyx darwinii; assembly: GCA_900660455.1. NCBI lineage: Eukaryota > Metazoa > Chordata > Actinopteri > Trachichthyiformes > Trachichthyidae > Gephyroberyx > Gephyroberyx darwinii. The sequence continues at coordinate 18,260 of CABFOQ010036330.1, forward strand.
TGTGTGTGTGTTTGTGTGTTTCTACCATGGTTGAGTCCTCTCTGCTCAGAATGAGGAAGCCATGCTTCTTTTTGTCATCCTCAATGGAAGGCTCTGTCTTCTTCTCCTTCTCCTCCACCTCTTCCCCCTTCTCCTCCTTCTCCTCATCTTCCTCCTCACCATCCTCAGCAGTCTCTGTCTCGGCCCCGTCCTCAGACCCATCCTTTTTTACAGCCTGGGAAATAAAGCATACGTAAAACGAAGGACTATTTGGGGAAAAAATGTCATCTTGTTAACATACAATACTGAACAATTAGAGAAAACAGTTAAAGACTATTTTGTTTAAGGGGAAAGACACTGTACTTTTCTGTCTTCTTTGACCTCAGATGAGATGACTGTCCACATGTCATGGCATCCAGGCAACTCAAAGGTGGTGACTACTTGGGGTCGGATGCTTCTCTGGTAACAGAAAAGAGAAGGAACAAATCAAAGCAGGCAAGTAAAGGCCAGAGAGAGAAATATTAATAAATTATTTTGACCACTGAAGTCGAATGATTCAATATCATATTACTGCTTTTGCAGAAATACCACTTATTGCAATTGTGGAGGTTTTTTTCTTGCTTTCTTTCTTGCTTCTTACTTGAATTGAAAGTGATCTGAAGGGTCATTTATATTTTGGGGGGGGTTAAATGACCCTTGGGGGTCAGTTGTATATCATCAAAGATACATCAGTGAGAAAATAAGTGTTCTTTATTCTGCTTTCATTACCCACTTTTCACAGATACATGGCTTTTATCCGACAACAGCAATATACTGGTGTTACAAGAAATAACAACATCACACAACTATATATTTCCTTCTATGCATGCCAGCTTGTGTCTAGGGTGTTTTCAGGCTACTCCGTTGATCTCTGAGGCAGCCCTGGTAAACCCAGAATTCACTGTAGCACTATCACTGGACCTGTGGCAGACGTTCCTCACGACCACAGGTTTTAGGACAGTGCAGCAACAACTATCATAAATAAACGGATCCACGTTCACAAGCATAAGACACACCAAAGGAGCTCGGTGAGTGCACTTACCTGAAGTACAGACAGTGCACCATTTTTGCCATACCCAGAACATACCACAACCTCCAGGTCAGGCTCAGGGTTGCTCTGGAACTGTGGGTGAAGCAAAATCAAAGTCAACAACTTAAAAGGTCTTGAAATGGTAACTGCATATCTGCTCAAGCACCTCCAGGATTTAAAATCTTGAGAGAAAGCACCAAAGCTGAAAGAACGATGAGACAGTAGCAGGTAACAAGCAATACAAATGTGAAATGGACAATTTTTTTGCTAGTCTTTTCTTTTTGGTATTTGTGGCACCCCATTTGTGGCTAGAAACTGTTTGTGAAGAAACTCAAAATGTTGGAAAATCCAATATGGCTTACATTGATGGTCCTGATGGCAAATGTGTAGAGAAAAGATAGCTGGATAGTGTTAATATATATATATATAATCAAACATCATTTATACCAAGTTTCAAAATCAAAATCAAATCAGCAGTGTCTGAGATATCATGTGACTAATCCGTAGTCCCACACCCAATTTCATTGTTAGGAACAAAAACTAGATCTCATTAAATACAACCTTTTTTTTTTACAATGACACTAGAATGAGTTTTAAGTTGCTGTACCTCTTCAGACAGGAAGGCAGGCTCACCCATGGAGGCATTGGCACAAGGTCCAATGTTCAGTATGCTATCACACACCTGTAACAACACCCGGGAAAGAGATTGTTGCCTCTCACAAACCTTTAATAGATGTTTAAGTACATGACAACCGATAAAGCTGTGGGGCTTTCGTACCTCGAAGGAATAGGTGGCCAGCTGGGTGCCTGACTGGGCCTCACTGCCGTACACCTCAATCTCATCCACCTCATCTGATAAAACAAAGGCGTTAAGTGTAAAGCATGCTATATGGTTTATCGGTTGATCAGCAGATACTCAACAAAATTAGAGTTGTCAACATACCAGTCCAGTTCGTGGAAGAATCCATCCTCTTCTTTTTGCTTGGTGGTTCCTCCTGAAATGGTCATTAGCAATGATGTAGTACAGGAAGGAGGAAAACACAAACCAATGTTGAATCAAGATGACAATTCATGGTGCTTCACAATAGACAACAGTGCTATATTTAAACCATGCCAACCCAAGGCCTTGTTAATACACATAATTCAAAAAAGCCAACTATTACTGTCATTTGCACTTCTGGTTAGATGCCAAACTGCATTTCGTTGTCTCAGTACTTGTACTCTGTGCAATGACAATAACGTTGAATCTAATCTAATCTAAAAGAGTAGCTCCACTAGAATATATTGTTTACACAAGACCAAATTCACAACTTATTTGTTAATAAACTCACCTGCTTATCTTTATCCCTCTCTTTCTCCCATTCCACGTCCTGCTTTTCTTTGCCCTCCTCTGGTGGTGTCTCCTGCAGCTTCTCTGTGTACTTCAGGAGCAGGGAGTTTCCAAGGCGGGAGCCCAGGAAAAGGTAGCCCGGCTCCATGGTCATCATCTGGAAGAGGACAGTCCAGAGCGAGAGGCATAATGGCAATGGGGAGAGTCATAGTTCAGCAGCCTGTCCTTTCTAAATCCTCTCCAGGCCGGCCGTAAGCATGGAGTATTTACTTTATATCCTACAAGGTCAGCCAGCAATAGGTGACATTCTGCCGGTGGACTGTGTGTAAAGGTCTGACGGTGAAGTGGGAGCGATTCACTCTTGATGACTATGATGCTCCTTCTAGGGTTAGACCGATATACTGGTTTGCTGATATATTGGACCAATGCTGGCCTTTCATTAAAAATGAAATGGATGATGGATATAATGCAGTTTGTTTGATCACATATTTATTGTAGTGCTGATCAATACTACACTGTTAAGTATCATCAATTTGTAATGTTCAATGCATTCCAGGAGTTATTTTGTGATTTACTTTAGTGTACCCACTCTCCCTCAACCTGCCTCGTTTACTTCTGCTCGTGATTTCCTACATTTCCCAGAATGGCTGTCGACAACCCCCAGAGAACAAGCATGAACTTGTATTCAATCAAAGGTGGGCATATGGGCATGTAAATAGCTTGAAACTGTGATTCAGCCGTTTGTTACATGTGTAGGAGGAGAGAACGATTTACAATTACAAGTCCCGTTTAACCATTTACACCTTCTCTGTGTTTACCCGTGGAAACTGTCAAGCAAGGGCTGCTGTCAGCACATCTCCAGTACGGGGCATAAGATTTCAAGTGCTTGGATCTGCAGCCGTCTGGGATTGAGACGGCCTGCATCATCAGAACATCCTTGTTTGCAGCTATAGGCAGCACTTACGCAGGTGGTCAGCACGCTGGCAGCAGCCTTGTCAAAGTGGAACGCCCGGACACTCCTCATGCCATCAGTTATGAGAGTCAACACGTAACTACACAGAGGACAAGACAACAGTAAGCAAAGGGTCACAAACTACCGTCATGGTTGATGCACTGTGTGGTGGCCACAAAGATGTTCCACTCACATTTCTCCTCCTTTCAAAGAGATGACCATCTTATCATACGCGATAAAGGCAGACTGGGAACAGTCTAGCGTAATCCTCACTTCATCCTGTATACCTGGACGACCAAAGCGTTATCCAGTGATGAGTATCAACAGATATAAAATGGTATGTACAGTAAAGAGGCAAGAGTTAGAGATCAAAGATACTGGTGTAGATTTGTATGTTTTCAGATGATAACACTCACGCAGCGGGAAGGCCGTGGTCCCAGTTGTTTGAGAATTGAGAGAAACTCCATATGGTGGAACACTCTGATTTAGGTACAGCAAAGAATTCACAGCGAACACCACTACACCGCCTAGAAAGATTCAATAAGCAATCAGCATTCAAAGAAGCCATAACCTGAAGCATAATTGCAATCAGGGACACTTCCTCATACAATTAAATGTTCATTTTAAACAATCCAGCAGAAAATTCCATTAGTGAACTGGAAACATATTGGCTGCGCAGTGACAGAGTGGCTAATCTCCCCAAATACTGGACTCACCGATTGGCTTGGGGACAGCCATGACCTGGGTACAGTCAAATGGCAGATTGGTGAGTGACCAGATGACAGGGTGGACCTTCTGCATGATGTTGAGGGAGATGGCAACAATGCTACAGGTGTCCTGCCGCACAGCCACACGCCTACAAAAGTAATCGTCATTGTTATTGCATACAAGGCACTACTTGCAATGATGGTTATACATAATTGCTCAATAACCCTACTGTTTGAACTGTATCGTAAGTCGCTTTGGATATCAAAATGCTGCCATGACAACACTATGTTCATTAAAGGTCAAGACACAAAGTGGCTGCTATAGATGGTGTTTTACTGACCCTGGCCACGTCTGGTTGGGCTCATACAGGATGAGCAATGTGGGCTCATAGTAGCCATGGAGGAACTTCATGTCAATGATGTTTAGGAGCTTCTCATCCAGCTCACGGACATCGATGAGGTAGCTGGGCAGGAAGTTGGATTTGGGTCTGCAGGAGAGATATAGAGACAATTAGACATGGCTGTAATACATGTAATTTTCATTGAAGGTGCTAGGTGGAGAATTTTGTGAAAATTTCCTGTTGCAAAGAGAATGAAAAGCAGACAGTGGGCACACCCTTCTCCAACTACTCCCTCCTGCTCATCAGTTAGGGTGTCCTTTCTGAATGGCAACACTACAAGTTTGGTGCCATACACCAGCATTACAGCACAGCGATTCTCTGGATCCACGCGAACGATGGGAATGTGCACATTCTGGACAAATCCATCCTGGAAATTGAAAAAGAGGGCAAATAAGTAAGAGCATTCTTGTAACAACATATAAAACATTATCAGTGATTGTGAACACAAAATCTTTTAACAGAGCTAACTGTACTAGACTAACCCAACTGGTTCAACTGAAACCTCAGCCCTGATTCTCTTGTGCATGTAAACAGTTGGACTACTTTTCAGTTGTGCTGGATAGATAATGCTGTTGAACCCTGAGTATAAACTTATTTACTGAGGTCTCATTTCAACATACTCTGAGCTCAGGCTCCTCAAAGAAATGAAGAGAGAGTGTCTTCAGGTCGTGTGTCCCAGGGTCATACTCCACCACTGACAACTGAGGAGAACAAAGACACCCAGAAGTCAGTGAAAAAATGTTTCTGGGTGATTAAATACGGTTCAACAAGAAGGGTGTGGGATTGCGCAACTGATCGGGTGCAGATACCTTGGCATCTTTGAAACTGAGCAGGAGCGCGTCTCTGTTGGCACCTACAAGCTGCACACTGGCCATGGACATAACGTTGCCAAAGAGAGAGAAGGCTGCAACCTGCTCCAGCTTCTCCTTTCGGGACTTGACATCTGTATGTAGGGTGCACGAGTGAGGTCTGAACACAAAAAGACTAAACCACATCTACGTCATTTAACAATACCAAAATATATAATTTGAGAAAGATATTGAGCCATACCTGGAGACTTCTCAGCCTTTGAGGTATTCTGAAATAATGAAGTAAATGTTATACACATAGCAAAAAAGCCATACAATTGAAACCTTGAAAGAAAGCAACAGGCTTAAATAGTGACAGCCTCACCTCCACATCATGGATTATCCTGTAGACATAGAGTTGAGATGTTCCAGCAACGACCAAATTCTTCTCCTTATTGGATATGAAGTTGCAGTAGACGGAGAACTCCACTGCAGTAGGGGTGTGGGCTTGTCTGTACACAGCATACATCCTGGAAGGCTGCCCTCAGTATCTGACACGTGAGAACATTATTGTCATTGCGCATCATTGTCAGCAGCAAAGACTGGGATAGCGCCAACACCTGCAGTTCCCTCTTGTATGCAGAGAAAGGCACGCTTCAATTCTGTACATGCATCCAATACACCGATCAAAACTTATCCCAATAAAATATTGACTTTTAGTATTAGTTCGCCTGTTAGTACCGTAGGTGGATATTTTATATGCCGAAATTTGCGGAAGACCCTCGCGATTTGTAAAAGGTCTAAAGTCATGCTGGATTTGTGTGTTTTCACATATTTGTTAAGCAAAACCAGATTAAACTTACATATTTTTTAAAGGAGTCTGGCGTGACGTTCTCTGCATACAAGAGAGAATGGCACATATTGGGGCTGTGATTACAAGACTCCAAATGCATTAAAAGCATTGTTTTGTCAACTCATGCAGTGGGATGTCAAATGATGCCCGAGAATGGCTTTCTTGCTATCGGATAACGTCAGCTAATTAATGAGTTAGCCAACGTTAGCTTTGCCACTTAGCAACTTAGCTTTCAAACTGGTGACAAATACTGATTTATTGTAATATATAACTAGAATTAACCAGTCACGGTAAGGTAACTTATGTGTGGAGAGCACCGATAGCTATGTTGAAAAGCTAACTAACGTAGCTAGTAGTGCTAACATTAGCTAGCATGGCACCACACCACCTGCCACTTGACTGTTGTTTTCCGGCATGTTTTGCCTAACCATGAACTAAACTTTCCAACATACCTATAGCAAACACGGTAGTAGATATTCCAGTTTTACTCTCCCCTTCTCTATTTATATCTAGTATGTCATATTTATTGGAATGCTAACTTAGCTATCTTCCGATAGCCAAGTAAGCTTGCCGTTACGCCGTTGTTGGAGCTGCCCCGGTATTTTTCCGGTCTTTACTTTTCAAAATAAAAGTCTCAACGACAATCGTATAGTGCTAGATAGATCCGGAGACTACCATGGGTCCTTGAAAATGTTCCCGGTCCCCAACAAGATGAGGAGTCGTTTTAGATAGTAAAATGACCAAACGTAAAATATTGAATGGTTTCACTGTCCCCACAGTTACCTCCCCAGTTACAGTTGTTCATCCTCAAAAAATTATATTCTAATAACAAAAATCTTTTTATTGGCTTCCTTGGGATGCAACCATATCAGTGGGGTACGGGGAGGGTAGGGTAGGGTAATGCATTGGGGGATCCTGATGTAAACACGTTTAGTATTAATGCACAGTTTCTATGAGGACGCAAAACCATTAAGATCATACCTAACTGGTAGCTTGTCAGGTTTTCCCACTTTTTTTGTGAGTGTCCAAATTCAACTAACATGAATTATTTCACTTGAGGCCCAAATGTATCTGGCCAAATTTTAGGCACCTCTATTCACATAGATCTTAACAAAGATGTGAAAGTATGCTTTTTGCAACTTTCAAAACCCATCTTCATTACAAATACAGGTCTTGTTTACAATCCTTCCTACAAAGCTTCAAAAGCAGTACATGCAAAATTAATATTAAGTTGGTACACACTGTCAATCCTTGTATAAACAGTACGTTCAGTAATTTGAGGGTTAAAAATATTTTAAAAACTTAATTGATCAAAACCTAAACAAAGGTGGGAATACAGCATTTCAACTCGGGCTCCATACTGCAATGACAGATTGCAGTATCAAGGCCTAAACTATAGGGTGCATGAATGGGCTAGCACTATGTCATAGGGCTAACTATTTTTTTGTTTTTTTTTGCTTTCTGTGTGCCAAGGCTCCACCCTACAGTGTCCAACTGAAATAGGATTACTATAGGTATTTTTAGAGTACCCGGATGGAGAAAAGAAGAGCCAACTTTTTGACCACATGCCAAGTCAGCAATCATTTACATTATTAAAATAGGCAGGGAGCCATTCCTTCCTCTTTGCCCATCCCAAGGTGCAATGCATACATGTCTAGTTCAGCCTTGTTATTCTGGCCCTGGGATTACTGTACTGTATGTACATCACACTAAGGGATGGGGGAACTGGAGAATGACAAAGGAGGACGATCACATGCTTTCCACATAGTACAAAAGGCTGTACAAAAGTTTCATCTGACTGATTTGGTTTATTCAAACGAAAAACAATCAAATAATACACACATAAAGTGTACAGCAGATGTGATAGACATGCAAGGGCTACAATTTGCAATAACTCAAAACTGATAAAAATCCATTACTTTAAAAAAAAAAAAAAAAAAAAAAATAGGATAAATGATCAAATTAAAAAATACAAAATGTACAGTATTACACATTAGCCCTTTTCATATTAGTTGCACTTGTTTTAACAGTGCAGAACAATACAATAAAACAGTCTTTTCTACAAATATCATGGTTATGATCTACCTTTATTAATCCATCCTCTCAACGGTGTATTTTCTGGCATGTAATGAGATATTCTGGATAAGCCTGTGTATCATTGAAGATGACAAACAGTGTGGGCTTGCTAATGTTATCTGTCACACTGTCGTATCTCAGGGGAATGTCAGCGCTCTCCTTCAGAGGGGCCGTCTTCATCGAATGGCAGCCTTTGGTGAAGTCCCCCGTTAAAACCTTTGACACGAAAACATACTTGTGTCCATCAACATTTGGAGGGGAGTACTGATCCTGGACAGACAACGCTGAGTTCACAGCAAAATAAACCCCCTGACCGTAAACAGTGGCTGTGGAAAGAAAGCATTACAGATGAGCAAACATTTGCAATCAGAAATACTTAAAGTTACTGAGATAAATACAATTCAGATAAGATAACAGAGGTGTTCAATAGCCGCACCGTTCTTTCCGCAGAAGCTTCGGTTGAATCCATGAATGCATATCTCTTTCACGCTCGTCTCGCTTGTGCCGTGGTAGAGAGTTTGTTCAACCTCTGGGTAGGTGGCACTCTGCGTTACGCTTGCCTTCTTCAGCCTGTACTGATTGTACAGCAGTCGATTCATGAGCTTCTCCACCTGGGGCAAAAAAAAAAAAAGCATGCATGTTATCACAAACAAATCAAATCATTTATTCAAAAATGTATAGTTTTTGTTTTTGTTTTCACCTTTATAATTCTGATCTTGCTGTGGTATTCTTGTATACTTTCATAGAAATTCTTCACCACATCCTGAAATTCATCCGAATCCTCATCCACTTTGGTTGCATCTGGCAGGTTTGCCAATATTGAGTATTCCTCTTCTGTTAAAAAAAAAAAAGTGTATTTATTATTAAGTTATTTATTTATATTCAAAAATCAGCCAACTGAAAATATTAAATGTTCAATAATACACAGACATATATAGACTGAGATAAAAGTTCTGGGTAAATATACTAAATAACATATTTTAGAGTGCATCTTAAACATAACCATAAGAGCACAAAGTTCCCTTTACCTGCTATATCTGCTTGCAAATCCTGTGAACTGAGCATCTTCCTAGAGATTTTCACAGACTTCCCAGAAGCTACATTGTATTCTTCCATCTTCTCAAAGTTGATGATGTGGGGTTGATTGTTTAGCAAGATGTCAACCTTCTTCTGTTTCATACTCCAGCCATTCTCAAGGAACACTATAAAGTCAGGCGCATAAGGTGTCATGGCTGAGGAGGCTGGATCGTGCTGCACCCACTGGACTGTCCTCAGGATTTCACTGTCAGAAGCAGTACTGGACATCTTCTTCAGCAGCAGCTCTACGTCCTGCAGTGCTTCGGCCACATAGTCCTTGAACCCAGAAACGCTGATTATGGTGCCTTGAACCTGAATCCCTACGGCATGCTTCCTCTTGATCACATCGATACACCTCTTGTGTAACTCTGACATGTGCCTCAGGCTCCTGTGCTCCAATTTCTCCTCAACCTGTCTCAGGGCAACCTTCTTCCCAAGAGCAATGTCCACTCGGATAAGGTCACAGGTGTAACCTGCAAACACACCTATCTGAGCTGTGTTGGCTGCCCGGATTGCATCCTGTGGGGAAATATGGCTAGCCTTGTCCACTTGGTCTACTTGGGAACTCTTGCTGCTACGATTAGAAGGGCTGTCTTGTTGCATCATCTCCTTGGACAGCTGCAGGACTTTTCGCAGCTCTTCGTCCTCATCAGCCAGAGACCTCCTGGCCGACTCCATAGAGTACTGGATGGCTAGAGAAAGTTGCGCCTCTTCCTCCAGGTTACAAGGAGCAAGGCCCAGGGCTCCATCACTCCGCAAGAGAGTATCACTCGTAACATTCCCTTCAGCTGAGGCCAAGGAAACATCTTCAAATAGTACATCAGTGTTCTGGTCTGACAGGCTGGTCGGTTCCCCCGCTGTGTACAGATCCTCGTCCTCTACGTCAACAGGTCTGTCTGCACTGGACGGACACACCTCCATTGTTTCATCGATGGCGGAGAAAATTCGCTTCGCCTCCTCTATAAGGCCTAAAAGGAGGGAAACACATTGTTTGAAATGCAATGCACAACAGTAAGAGATAAAAGTAATGAGGAGAAAAATACTACCTCTGTCTGGAGCATTAAGATTTGAATTTTGATCAGTTTGATTTAAATCTGATAGGGTGTCCTGTGCAGAACCATCCAAAGACACATTCTGGAAGTTTTGGTGAGACATCATTTTCCATGCAGCTTCAAATATGTCCTGGGAACAAAATAATATATTTCTAAGATTAATATTATAGGTTTTCTATGAATACAGACTTGCGTGGCACTAGGGAAGTATGAAGTAGTAGATATTAGTGGACATGTCACAAAACGACTTTTTACTATTTTTACTGCCCACTAGCACAAAACGATCATAATATATTTGTGGGGGGTTGATAGGGTTGTCGATCAATAGCAATGACCCTACGATTACTTCGGCAGGTGCTGAGATTTCTTGCTTTCAAAACTCACTTTCCAGCCTGTACTGTTTTGGAACAAAAACTCCCTGCTGATTGGAGTTTCAAGACACTCCCAATCTCTCCTACTCTCCTACTGCCAGTAGAGATCGATAGAAGTCATAGATTACGTACTGCCCCTTTAAGAGCACAAAAGTATCCGAAAGACAACAAACTTCTGCTCATCATTCCATTACCTCATTCTGGAGAGGTTCCCAGTGCACCTTCTCTAGGCTGATGTACACCTGGAATTTGGTCTCCATCTCCTTCAGGATGCCTTTGGCCTCTTCTCCAACCAGGAAGCGGGCCACTCCTGATTCATTTATTGTGAGCGTTCTGGTACAGATAGAGGAGACCACACCTCGCAACACCTCGTCAGCTATTTGGCAAGCAGCAGCATTTCCGTGGATCTGTCAATCACATTCATAAAAATGAATCAAGGTAAAACGTTAAGATGAAACGACCCGAGTCTTGGAATTTAAAACAATGGTACCAGAAATGAAGGGCATTTTAGAAATGTAGACGACAACACAAGTAAATCACCAATTCAGTACGGCTTTTGTCTTTCAAAAATCCATGCGTCTACATCTGAGATTGATGCACCACATACCTTTAAACCACAAACCTCCTCTGCCTCTAATGGAAATATCGATACTTGGTCCATGTCAGCCAGCAACTGATGGAAATGGATCTGAATGTATTTCAGCATGCCTGGCTCCAAAGAGATGACGGTCTCCCTCTCACTAGGCGTACTGAGGAACTCCAAGATTTTGGTCTGCTTCTCATTCTCCATCCCTTTCAGAGTCAACCCATCAATCTTGCCTCCTTTTTCTGACACCTTTACGTAGCAGAATCCTAGAGACTTAAGGAATTCAGGCCACTCCCTGAAATATAGCATGCACTCATACTCCTGATCTATTGGTATGCTGAAGTCACACAGTTGGGATTTCAAAAAGGTGCATGCCTGGCTAACCAAGTCCAGAGACAGTGATGTTAGCGTGACAACAGAGTCTGATACACTATACAGAGTGGCAAGCCCGAGTTGATTCATGGTTTCCAGCAGCCTCTCTTTCACCTCTTTGCTCGCCAGGAACTGAGCCTTATCGGGGTCAAAGGTCAAATGTGCCTCAGCAATACTGCCAAGAAACTCCAAGATGGTGTTCTTTAGCTGCTCCATTTCCAGGTTGCCAGGTCCTGCGATGTGCACGCCGTCGTCTTTGATTTGGACTATGAAGTTTGGGTGGGCTTGTTCACAGTCCTGTGTAAGGGTACTGAGTCGGAACAAGGCAAGTTTCACCGGGTCAGCGATAGCAATGTGGCTTGAGAGTGTCTCTATGTCTTCGGCGAGGTCCTCCATGACTTCCTCTGCTACCTCTTCTACCGCTATGTGGGCAGGTACAGGCTCCAGGGCTGTGTGATGGGAGGACTGGCCTGTGGCACTGACCGCTATGGGAGAACTGGTCTGTATTTGAATAGGACTCAAATTCTCTCCATCTGTGCTCTTATCTACACATCCATTTTCAGAGTCCTGTGATGTGCAGCTTCCTGAAAGTTGAAGAAAGGAAAAGTATGGCCTCACTAGGAGCTCAGCGTCCTCCAGTTTGTGTGGGCGATTCAAGACATGGACCACAGCTATTAAAAAAGAAATATAAAAGCACATTTTATTAATTTTAAAAAACAACAACGAATTAAGCAGCAAAAGAGATGAGCTCGATAAAGAAAAGTCAAATGATAATCCAAATGTCTATAGCATTGCGCAAAAACTTACATTCAAAGTCGACAAAAGATACCCTGGCTGCACTCTCTGACACCATGATGACCTCCTTCACCTTCTGATTCCCACCTCGCTTGCTCTCGAAGTACAAAGTGAGCACGTCCCTTGTAATGCCAGGGTGCAGGTTCTCCACTAAGATGGAGTCAGTTTGGTCAACTTGTTCAAGAGTTATCTGGAACCCATCTAATTTCTTCTGGGAGATCTTTGCACTAAAGTTTTGGAAATCTATAGAATAAAGAAGTAATAATTAAAAACTGCTTAATTTATTGCAATGACGCATGAAAGAAAGGTAAATTTTATTCTGACATCCTGAGCATCTGGAAAGTAAGATTTAGTCTGTTAGAAAAAGAAATGTGCATTCATTGGACCTTTAGAGAGGGGTTGGTGGAAGTGGATGAGGACGAGATCTTTTCCTGGTGAGGGATAAAGGGTGTAGTCCTCCACATCCAGTCCAAACACGTTCTCCACGTAGAGCTCTACCAGCTCAATACAAGTGTTGGGGTTGATCCCACGCAGCAGCAATCTCCATTTGTCCTTTAAAGCAGGCTTTCTCACGGTCAGTTCAGCATTATGTAGAACATGGTGCCCTTTAGACAGCACTCGTCCTGCAGCTGTGGAGAAGACGAGGTTAGAACGAATGGTTTAATCATCAAATGTCACTGGTGACAAATTATCGGTCTGATTCCATTCATTATCGTTAGATGACCTTTAAACACATTAATGTCTTTAGCTTCTAGAGATGGCAGGGGGTCACGTTAAATTGCTTTTTTAAGAGTTCTTTTGTATGTACCTGCATTTAATTATAGTGAGGTGAAGACTAATGTGGGTAATTAGTCTAGGAGTTAAAGGGGTCTGGGTCAAACTGTAAGATGCCGTTTGTACTTGACTACCAAAATTTAAGTTACAGTAGCCTGCCTTAATCTAAGGATAAGACAGTGGTACTAGCCAACCTGTTGGGAATCATCATTTTAGTCTTTTCCAAACATGATCTTCCCTGCTGAAAACTCAGCTAAGACCAGCTTGGAACTGTAGCTGGTATGAGCTGGTCAAGATGGTTGTAAGCTGGTTTGAGTTGGCCAAGCTGTTTGATTTTATTTTGAAAACTGAAAATCATACTTCAAACATATACAGACTATGGCAGTGTTGACACTAATATTACTGGGGTATTTTCTGTGCCTATAGTCACATGATGTATTTTTCTTGATTTCAATTATCAAGAAGATAAAGAACCAAGGCACCAAGTGTCAAAGGTTGACAGATCACAAACCTAAATGGAAGGGTGAGCACATAAAAATGTTTTTTCAATATTTTTTTTGACGATACAATGAATTGCTTCTTGCCTTCTGTCTCCTCAAACACCAGCAAGGCACGGTCCCCCTGCTTTTCCACAGAAACAAGCGGACCTCCCCCAGAGCGCCGCTTATTCTCAAAGTACAGAAACAGCAGCTCCTCTTCGACTGCTTCAGGCAAGCCCAGCACTTCCACCGTCCTCTCCTCTTGATTTTCAACAGGCATCCTGATATGTATGGAAATACAGGTTTAAAAGCCAGTCAGAGTAACTTTAAGAAGTCCAAAGTGCTTGCTAAGATTTATGAACTACAAGTGGAAGATGGTGCCTGAACAGCACAAGGCAGCCCACACATCGTGCCCATTCGACGTCAAGGCCCATGACTGCTGGGCAAGGGTGGAAGTAACAAGTTACAATTACTGTAATCTAGTAGCCTTTGTGTACTTGTACTGTCAAAGCTGGTATGTTTTTACTTAGTTTTTCTCCATTGTATACACACAAAAAATGGAACTATGCACACAATTCTGAAAACTTGAAGCTCATGTATCAACAACAAGCCTCCAGACTGATAAACTCTAAGCACAATTCCATTTTTTTCACTCAAATAGAAATTGTAAATCACATTTTTGCAAAACTCTAAGCACAAATCGCATAATTTAGCACACTTTAAAGAAGAAGAAGCAGCAGCAGCAGCAAATATTTCCAATGAAATCCGCGCAACTTTGGTTGACCATGTACTCATCATGGCCTAACAATGACCGAAGCTGGGCAGCAATTCCAGACAAGCGAGGTATACTCCAACATTTCCATGGTAATGAAATCCAAGTTGGATTTCAGACGCCTCAAACTCTTGTTCGCACTTTACGCACTACGCAAAGTGCCGCAAAGTGCCGAAGAAGAGTCAGCCATCTTGGATTTCATTACAATGGAAATGTTGGAGTATACCTGTCTTTAACAAAGTTTAAATGTTTATTTGTGCATAGGAGATGGAGCGCCACCCGCCGCCCCGCAAGTAGACAAGTGAAGGATTTCGGACATCTGGTTAGGTCAGTGAAATTCGACGTATTGGTTTCGTTATCGGGCTCGCTGACTTTCGTGCGGTAAAAAGTCAATGGAGCAGGACAGGACCTATGGGAGAAGTAAACAGCCATATGATGAAAGACTCCCAAAGGGTCCTGGATCAGGGCTACTAGCTATAGTGCTTCACCTTTTCATTTCTTTACATAACAATACAGAATATGGTGCCTTCAGGGCCACATACTGACTGATCCTCTATTACACCCCTATAGGGAAGTTCATTGTTAAGAGCAGCACGTTGATCCAACGTACAGTTACATACCGTAAAGCTACAATATGAACTTTCTCCTTGAAGCAGGTGTATTGTTAGTCCCGCCCCCTCGTCCCCCTGCGTTGGTCAAGTTCCCGCCCCCCCAACACTTCACTCATCTTGATGAGCTGTCGACCTTGAAACAGCATCTACCCTGAGGCTGGGGTAACCTGATGTTCACCGTCATTGTCTTCATGGTTTCCTCCCACTGCTGTTGCTGCTATGACTTCCCTGCCCTGTAGCCGCTAGCCTCACTTTGATAGCCACAACTAAGCTCAACACTGGCCACGCCCACAGCAAATGGTATACGCCCCAAAATGTCCCGAACATCATTGAAAAGCCTATTTCAGGCAAACGGGGGGATTTAGGCATCAACACACGGGGTCACAAATACAGACTGATGACGTATGTTTTTATTTAATGATATTTTAAAGTGAAAAAGTTGATTTTTGCAGCTTTAAAATGAACTAAGTGAAACGTTTTGCCCCAAGATGAGAGACTCAGCAGGTCAGAGGATGTGAGCGAAGCAAGATGTGTCACACGGAAACAAAAGACAACCAACTGCAGACGGTATGTGGACAGAAAACAACTCAAGAACCTATCACGCCGTATACCTCTTCTATCCACTCGAGAGGGAGGGAGTGGAGGACGATGCCGTCTACGGCAGAGAAGAAGATGGAAGGAGGGAGGAAGGCGGTGAGCGTCAGGCTGAACCGGGGATTTGGGTTTTGGCATCCATCGGTCTCGGTGGAGCTCGCGGTGCTCACAGATCACAGCTCCACTTCCTTCAGGCGCACCGGGCTATACACAGAGGTGATGAAAACATATACACACATACACACATGCTTATACACATGCATGCATACACACATGAATGCATGCACACACACACACACACACACACACACACACACACACGTGTTCCCTGCAGCCATAAGCACTGCTCTGCAACCTAATTAAGAGAACAATTAAGTTTGAGGAGATGAGAATTGAAAATGAGGGCCTGTGTGTGTGTGTGTGTGTGTGTGTGTGTGTGTGTGTGTGTGAGATCATCAAGATTATATATCATCTACAAGAGTGAAGCCTGTTGCCAGAGCTTCAGCAGTGTGTGACCACGGCGTCCCACAAACACACTAATACTGTATTTACAGCAGCGCTAGCGGGATGGCGGTTAGAGACCGTCCCGTAACTGAAAGGTCACGGGTTCAACAGCCGTGTGCCTACAGTCTAGACACTGAGCTGATACCTGCTCACCCACCAAATCCAATATTACACAAGAGAGCCTCCATTAGTCTGTACTCAACAATAGAGAAAAAACAACATTTGGCCTCGGCCTCACACGCAAACAGCTTTCCAACAGCATATCGCTGCTGCTGCCACAAAGAAAAACCTTGTATCTCCATCTCCGTTTGGCGTTTTTCATATTTTTGCTTGAGCGGAGGGTGTACATCATCGTTTCTAGGTTGCGTGAACCGACTGCAGGACGCGGCCGAACCTGAACCCACGCTAGAATTTACAAAAAATGCACGTCTGGCAAGCTGAGCAGAGTATACGTCGACTTTCTGCGGGTACGAGGTGCTCATCCGACAGGAGCGATATTCCATCTGAGCTTATACCATACTGTAGGTCTGTGCTGGCAGCGCAGGCAGGATTCAGGACGCCAAGAAGCAGGGAAATATTAAACAAAGGAGGAGAGAGCAGACGCTGAAAAATACCTGCTGGCCCAATACTGAGGCTCCATATGCCCAGCTCTACCCTGACTGCTGGCTGACTGCTGGCTGGCCAGCCTGTATGCCCACTCTCTCCCAGGCCTGTATGCACACCTACACACACACACACACACACACACACAAATGCACAGACACACACACACATGCATACACACACGCTTCACTGGGGACAAGCCAGCAAGAGTAATCCTGGCCTACTTTTTCTGCCCGGAGCGTAGTGCAGCTCAGTCTACACACACTACCGCTACAGAGGAGAG
>CABFOQ010036331.1:0-38028 GCA_900660455.1 Gephyroberyx darwinii
CATGCTCCCAATCGCTTTATGCATTAACATGCTAAAAACAACAACATTCCAAGGTCAATTAAGTCAGTAAACTGAAGTTAAATAGATAATAGGTTAATGGAATAAGATATCACAATTTTCATCATATTTCTAAAGATGTTTCCTGATAGTTTGAACCATCTCTTCCCACACAGAAACAGAAAAGACCCATCTTGAACAACATCACTAACCACTCCATGATCTCGCCTTCACAAGCTGGCTCATTACAGAAGGCAGTTTCACACTGTATTTTTAGACATGCATGACAGCTTTTCAATTTAGTGACAGGAGGAGCTGTATTTAGTTACTTTTGCAATGCTGCCCTCTTGTGGATATAGAAGTTACCCCATCACCACATGCTCCGTTCAATTGATCATTAAAATCACTGGATAAATGCACAGGTAATATTTTGAGGCTAAATCAATGTGGATTACATAGTGGGCTATCAGATAGAAAAGCATAATGAAGAAATGTTGTTGCTGATAACTACTGCTGATAACAGGCTCACCTACAATGCTTCAAAAATAACAGCTGCATCTTCACACCTGGTCTTCAGGGGTAATGCACTATCCTCCACTACACCGTAGTCAGGAAGGAAAACATGAAAATCAACTCTGACTACAGACGTTCAAATGTCTCAGATCTTTGCTGAGAACATGAAAATACTCAATAGAATGTAAGGAATGATGAACCATTTTATTTATTTTTTCAACTGAAGGAATAAATGCCATCACACTGAATATAATAGATGTATTAATTTATTATAAACTTTTGGAAAGGCAGGGGTGAGAGTATAAACCAAGGTGAACCTAGAGGTAGCGGGAAGGGAACATCTGGGACCGCAATAACACCTCTCCTGCTAATAGGAGGGCTGATCTGGGATCGCCACAAAAGGTCAGATCCCCATCTGATCAGCGCTCCTATTTCAGGACGCTTAGTGAATGCGCCCCTGGCTTATTAGAGGCTAGCAAGCAACGTAGCAATGTTGGCATGGCTATCTTTTACAACGGTTTTCAAATACTGGAATGTGGTCGGAAATTCAGAAGCATGCAAACACAGCTCTTGGTATGGAATGACTGTACAATGTAAATTCTCACACACACACACACGAGAGCCAAAAGGTAAAGTGCCCAATGTGGGAAGACATGGAAGGGAGCAGCAGCTATCGTCTTACAGAGTCAGAGGTGGTGAGGAGGTGGTGATTTGCACTAAGACCCTCCCACCCGTCGACGTCTATTGATCAAGCACGTACCGGTTCAGATGTACAAACATACAAAGTGTGCCACCGAGCGTTTGACCATGGAATGCAAACCAATGTTCAGTCAATGGTCACAATCAATGGTAATGTTCAGGGCAGTTCAAACTAATACCTAGTGAGCAAACACCTTCAATGAGTGAGAATCCTGTGGAACCACTTGAGACTCGTCCCTTCTGGACAAAGACAATGGAGCATTTTATATACAGTATTTACATGTCGTTCAGTATTACTTAGATCATGTGATTGACATTGAGCTGTTTGCCATTTCCATCAGCAGGCAACCAAAAAAATAGCTATATATGCTGGGCGACTCACTAAGACTCATCAGCAGTTACCCTCATTTTCAATATAAATATAAATATATTATCTGTACTTTGAGCAAATTCTTTCAGGCAGAGAAAGCAAATTAGCAATCTTAGTACAAAATTAAATATTTCCCACCTTTATCCCCAAGAGGACTAATATTTAATGAACTTGCAAAGAAGAATGAAGCTGGCTAGGGCGGGCTTGCACAAATTTTCATATTAGGATTCTCTACATTACAAAACCGCAACAGATTTTCACCGCATTCAAAATGTCACCTTTCACTCTCTAAATGTGTGTGTGGGACAGTCTAGTGTTGTGACCGCATCCTGGTCAAAATCTTTCCAAAGTTCTGCCGCTGGGAGAGGAGGTGGGTTCAGGGTGTCCCGAGGATCACCGTGGTTTGAGCAGCACTCTGTACACGGCGAACCCCAGCACTGCAAACACCGTGGCCCCCACACTCGCTCTCAGCCAGAAGGTAGAGCTCTTCAGGTCCGCCTGGCTTACATGTCTGCGAAACAGAGAGAAAGAAAGGCAAAAAGAGACAGACCGACAGAGAGAAAGAGAAAGAGAGAATAGGAGATGGTAGAGAAAGAGAAACCAGTCAGAAAGAGGCAGACCAGTGCTCATTACTCAGACACCCAACTCAACCACATCATGTCATATGTTTTTCATAGCCTAGCAACATAATGTTATACATAATACATCATCTAATACTGGAAGTGGAAAAAGCATGAGAGATGTTGCAAAGCAGGAGGATAAGAAAAGGAATAATATAATATGGGCACGTGAACAACTTGGATGTGACGGTGGAAGAACTCAAAGGGGATCAGAGTATAAAGATGATGAAGCAAAAGACGAAGAGGAGGAGGAGGAGAAGAGGAGGAACACACAGGCTTAGGGTTATAACATGAGACACCAGGAGCAAAAATACGTTTTGTTATCTCAGTTAGTCGAGACGGATAAGCAAAGGGAAGTTGAACACCAACCACGTGACAATGGGCCTGTAATGAAAATGGACAAAGGTGCTTCTAACTCCGACGCAACCAGAAACTCTGCAAAGAATATGAAAATTAACAAAGTTGGAGAAGAAACAAAAAAAAAGACAGCAAAAAGGTGATGATATCAGAGTGAAAGAGGTGTTGGAGGGAAAAAAGGACTGAACAAGGACTGACAACAAAGTGAAACAACAGAAGATGGCAGGAAGGTGATATCTGAGAGGAAGAGAACCTAGAAGTGCAAGTGACATGCTCCTGCAGAGCTTAACCAAATGAACAAAATGACAAAGGGGGGAACTGGGGGAAGAAGATGATAGTGAGAGTAAATCAGAGAATAAGAGACCAAGCAAATATTTTGATGTTTAATAGATGTTGAACTACCTGCACCAACGTTGAAAACCTGCATGAATACGGGGCCAAAATCGAAATTAAGAGGACGTCCATAGTCGCCCGTGCTGCCTGCATTGTTTTGTGAAATCAGGACCCAAATTATCTTGCTGATATCAGTTTACAAAGCCGTTTTAATATGAAGTTTTGCTGATTTTACTTTATTTTGAAACGTTGGGTTGACGTTGAACTTGGCCACCTCTTGCAGGTCCCCATCTGTCAAATATTTACTGGGGAGAGTCGCTCCATGAGGCAGCGCTAGCAGCGACCCGCTGTGCTCCATTTGAGGCACCCCAAGTGAAACAGAACTTAGAATAGCAGAATGAAAACAGAAGGGAAATGATGGTGATGGTGATGATGATGTTAACATTTCAGAGAGAGGCTACTGTAGCGGTTGGAGGCAAAGCGGACCTGCTGAGTACGACAGTGTAGAGTTTGGCCCTGACCGTCTGCAGCAGCTCAGAGTTGAGGAAGTTCTGACACAAGCAGAAGGTGCACCGGTTACAAGTGCACATGCAGCGCAGCCGGGCGTGGCTGAGGAGAGAGGTGGGGAAGATGCACGCACACACACACAAATAGGACATGCACACACATCGAACACACAAGAGGAAGAAAAGAAAGTTTGAGTTGAAAGATGCCCTGCCACCACCATTACAAGAGTCCACTCTGTGGGTCATTACTTAAGAGCCACGATCAAAGAAAGATAAAGTAAGGACGAGGATAAAGACGTTCATCCAATGACAGCCCTCCATGAGACTGAATGGGATTGTCTGAATACCTGAAGGTCTAGGTGTGATGGGAAATAAACCAGACTGATCTAATCATTATTTCACACCATTTGAGTCACGTGGTCTAATCTCTGAACGGGGAATTCAACAATCATGAAGGATTGTTTCCAGCTTGGGGCCCAAATTGACTAAATTTAGTCTCAAATTGAGGTTGTTGAGACCCTCTCCCAGAACGTGAGGCAGCAACAACATGGCAGAGATATCCAGCTTTCTTAAACAGACTGTAAATACAAACCAGCAAATTCTTACCAAACACAAACACCTCCCATGAAAGGACTGGAAAAAAATGCACCTCTATTTCATTACTCTCACCAATCCATGGACCAACAAAACCAAAATATATTCAGATTACTAGGCTGTGGATTATGTCTTACCTAAGAAGGCCTGATGTAGTGTGTGTGTGTGTATGTGATTATGTAACTGGATACTGTTTGTTGGCAGCGAACTGCATCCTGACTCACTGCAGGAGTGTGGACCTCTGGGAGGGATCAACATTACAGCTCAGTGGGAGTCCCGTCTACCTACACTGTGGCAACCCTGTCACAGCAGATTGAAAGCAACATTTCCAAAGGGCAGTGAAGTGCATTAAGGCGCAGAGATTGTTGTACATGATGTCAGATACTGACGCTCGCAGCGAGCAGGAACAAACCCCACAGAGAGTTTACCCTGGGGGAGGAGGTAAAGCGATGCATTTTGAGCATAGGCTTTGTTGTTACATTGCTAAATGCTAACCATTTGAAGAAAGAGCTGATTAGAACCGTTAAAGCTGCACTAGGCTAGATATTTATAGACAATTACACCTGTTTTATCCAGTCAGGAGAAGAGCATCCCATTCTCCCAAATTGAGACATTGTAGATTCACCATAATTGCCTTAAATAAAAATGGTGCCTGGTATGGTCACAACCAGGAAATCTTCTGCATGCACAGGAAGTGATGAATCGAAATGTCAGAGTGAGATACAGAACTAAACTTTCCTTTCCTGCAGAAAGCGAGCGCTCCGTCCAGAGAAAATGACTGAACCTCTTCACCATCTCCTCCCCTACCAGCCACTAAGAAGACGATATTTAGGTCAGAGGAGTATGCCGTTTACTGATGCCGTCTGGGAAATTGAAGTCCCCAAATTTCAAACAGTTGCCTCTGCTACTATTTGGGGCGAAACAGCAGTAGCGCAGCTTTAGTGTATTTGGGTCAAGGTGGTTTGTTGGGTGCATGCATACGTACGGGTGCATGGCCATAGTGGTAAGCTTGGTGTAGATGTCTTTGCTGGGCGCTGCGGCGGTGTTGCAGGTGAACGACTGAGGAGGCGGCATCTTGTGCTTCCTGCAGAACTCCAGGGGACTGCAGGCGTACAGCTGTTTGATCTCTGGAAGGTCCGACTTTGCTGCTATCATCATACATGGGATCTTGCTGTCCATGAAGTATTGCTGTGGGGACAGAGAGGGAAGTGATAAAATGTCAGATTTTGAAGAAATACGAGCTAAGTATTTTTTTCCTTTTGACAAACTTCATCAATTTCACCTTGAAGACTCTGACGCAGTATTCAAAGGAGTGAGGGTTGCTGGCGTCATAGACCAGGCAGACAATGTCACAGGCCAGGTCGGCATCAGACAAGTAGTCAAAGTCAGGGAAGACTTCATGGAGCTGAGAAGAGGAGAGCATGATCCGTTAGAGGAGCCATGAACACTACATGATTCTTAGATTACTAGAATATAAATAATAAAATAAATATAATAGAAATAATCATGGAACATGATGTTATATCAGATGTTACATCAGTTACCTCTCACTGCCATTAGGGGCCGCCAATGTGCTTATTTTCAACCAGCCCTGAAACTGCTACATCTACATAAATTCGACAATCCAATATATTGTTACTAATTTAAGCAATATTAGTAATAAGTGTGATACTCACAAGAAGGTATTTCTCCTGGCCGTAAACATAGGTTGTGCTGATAGCATAGTAGGATCTGTGTTCCTCCCGAATCATTTTTTGGCGCTGAGAGAAGAGCACAGACGAAACATCATGTGATACACATCATGACACAGGGGAAAATGTGGTTTCATGCAGCAGTGGGGAACATCAGGATATTGGATTTCCATTATCTGTGATTATCAAAATTACTATTATCATAGTGAGGTTTCTGTCCTGGAACATTTGGGTGAAATAAAGTACAAAGATGTTATACATGATGTTTGCTTTTTACAGTGACTGTAGGTAGGAAGCTGATGAAAGAGCGAAGGCAACCTAGTTTTGATTACATATGGGGCACAGTGAAATATCAGTGTCTATGTGTGCATTTTCACTACTCCTGTTTCTCTGTTTACCATGAGGTTTCTACCCAGGAAGGCTTGGAGGAAGCCACTCTTGCCGCTACCGACGTCTCCGAAGATGTTACAGCGGAAGACGCTGCGCTGGGTCTGCTTCTTCTGCAAGTCAATCTTCTTATCCCTGGTCACTGCAGGGGTGGGGATCAGTGCTATCAGGATCAGTGCATATCACAACTTCCATCATGCTAGATAGTTGGTCAAGCTTTCCTGGTTAAAAGTGTGATCAAGACTTTGTAATCAACAACTCCTCATAACTGAATATGAAAAATCACCTGTGATTCCTGCTGCCTGGGACTCCTGCTCAGCGATGATGGAGTAACCAAGGTAGCCCAAATACTCCAGGCATCGTTGGACGTCCAGGTACGTTGTTAGCCTAGTAAGGAAAAGGGAAAAGAGACAAACTGAGGTTCACTGGACCCTTTGCACTTCTGGTCGATGGGATGATGTGTTTTTTGTATCCTTTAGGACAGGTTAATAGATTAAGCCTATTACTACCCTGAAAATAAGTTAGTTTCAATGCATTTTAAAGCCCCACTCACGTCCACTGTGAGAGATATCCCTGGTAGGTGATCCAGCCCTGGTCATTGATACACACTGTGTTGCTGACATCTGGGCCCCAGGGCATGTAGGGAAATACGTCAAACAGGTCCCTCAGCTCCTCTGGCGACAAGGCGCAGTCACGGTCCTGAAATACACAAAGGTAGTTCACTGATTGGTTAGTGGTGGACAGGAATTTGAGCTACCCCAAAATATAGAAAATAGGTGTAGGAATAATCTGAGGAGGGATAAAAAGGGTTAACACAAACTGAAAGCGTTCCCCGTGTTCACTCTAGACTTGCAACGGAAAAACAATTAACTTGTCTTATTTAGTACGCAGTAACGACATGAAAAGCCACTCAATCTGCACTCCATCAACGCTGGCTAAGAAAACAAACCCTAATGCACACAGTTGGACACTAATCACACCACGGAAAGCAGATCTTGGCACAAGCTGCCACTTTCCCTCCTCCTCTCTTTCCAGCCTCACAGTTATTCTCTGTCCTGCCAATCTCTCCTCAGTGGCCACAAGTTAAATCAAGCCTCAGCGGGCGGTCAGCGCTGGTAGCAGTGTATTCCAGTACGGCGCAGGTATTGAGCGGCTGCCTCTAAGTGCCTTCCAGGGCAGGGACTGAAGTACCAGGCGTAGAGTACCTTGTCATGCTTGTCAAAGACGCTCTGGAGGAAGAGGTAGGCGTTGTGGTTGAGCTCCGTGGTGCAATCTGGAGGAATTTTCAACCTGGAGAGAGTGAAATGTCAAAATGTAAAAATGTTGGCTTCAAAGAGCGGGGAGAAGAAAAGGTAAACAGAGTAAATGATACCGTAAAGGTAAAAAAGTAGGGTAAACTACAGTTTGATTGGCGCAAATAGTGGCAGTGGGGCTCCTCAACAGACACACCAGAAGGGTGGTGACAGTGTGGATATTCATCCCTCCTATTAACCCTTCCTTACTGAGAACTAAAGCGTTATGGCAGTTGGCACAAGACGTTTTAATAGTGCACCAGTAGAGAAACAGGCTGTTTGAAGGTTCGCCGCTAGACTCACGGAGGAAAGAGGTAGTCCTGGTGTAGCTCCAGGTCGTCATCATATCCAAACCTCCTCAACACCGTCCAGGTAGTTTCATGGCGACCTCGCTGAATGAACAGGGTGTGGAGGAAGAGGAAACCTGGAGATGGTGATACGAAACAGCGTGTGTGCGGTACAGAACATGAGGGACAATTCTCACATTTGACATGTGAACCATTGTTTCTAACGCACAGAGTGAGGCAGCCGCCCTGCCAGTGTCAGTCAGTCCATCCTACCTTTCAGAGTGAGGCCGTTGTCACACACTCCGTCGCTCACGTTCTTCCTCACCACGTTTTTAACATCCTCTAGGGCCTGAGGTGCCAGTGGGCTGTTGAAACATGTCCTCTGTAAACACACACAGACAGAAGAATAAAAACATCATTATTCAAGCAAAAAACTGTTTTTCACTTCATATTAGATAACATGGATAATAGTGGTCAGTCGACTTACCTGGAAGAAGTTGAGCTCATTGTCATTGAGGATACCGTCGTTGTCCAGGTCGGACACTTTGAAGATTCGAGTCAGGGCTTTAACACAAAGTGGCTTCATCTGGGAATCAAAGAGGCAATTCAAAGAGTCGCTCTAACAAAACGGCCTTTTAACTCAGTGTTTCTCCACTAGCCGGTTCAAACCCAAGAGTGGGCCGTGAGCTGAATTGTGGACTGGCAATAATAAAATCCAAATACTACAAAAGTCATTGAACTGCAACTTCAGAGACATGGTCAAATATAGGTCTTGACATCTTTTACATCTTACATCTTTTTTCTCCGGACAGTAGAGGGGACCGGTGGGGTGAAGGACTGCCTTTTGGGCGTAATAGAACAGCTCTGAGATGTTCTTCAGGTTCTTCGCTGAACACTACAAACAACAAAAAGAAGAAGAGGGGATTCATCTAGTGTGCATGTATGCTGCTTTTCTCTATTACAGGACAAGTCTATCAACGTTATATCCTTGTAGCACTTGAAAGACTACCGCGCTGAAATAGGAGCTTACTTCCCAAGCAAGCTCCTGCTCAACTCATGACAAATACAACCTGGCATACCCTCTTGACGTGTCACTGAAGTGACAGCTGATGATGCTGTAATGCTAACAGTGACCTGGCAAAGCAGGGCTATCCCTGTCTGCCTACTGGTCTGTGGGTGTGTGTGTGTCTGAGCCAAGTCACAGCCAGAGAGGATCTGTCTGAGGGACACGCCTGGTCTAATTAACCAGCCTGACAAAACACATTGGAGGTAGTAGTCAGTGATCAACAGTGACACAAGAGAGGAAGGTTAAAATAGCTGGGGACACTGTAGAAGATAAACACACATGGAAGCAAAACACCAGGGAGAATGTGTTCAACTTGAGGGGCTTGTGGTGTCCTGCTGGTTCATCAGGCACATACCATGTACAGTAATCATGATGCTGGGGGTTCGTGATGACTGGCATCTCTATGTATGTATGCCTCATTGTCTCATTGTGAGTTATTGTGTGCATTTGTGCAGAGAAGAGACAGGGAGTAGCAGGAAGTTTAAAAAGGGAAGCAGCAACATTACCGGGAACAAAAACAATAGGTGGTCTATTAAGCTAATGGATAAACCAACTAACAGAACAATCAATAACACTGGCAATGCTCAGGCAGCAGCAGATGCAAAGCATGTGAGTGACACACAGATACAGTCCTCTCATGAGGAGAAACACATGCTAGTGCAGGTGAAGGTCAGCAACATTTGTTGACCTGCTGTCATGACTCCTGCCTTGGCAAAGGAGATATTGATTACTGATTTCCCTTTGTGTTGATGTACGTTTGTGTTCAACCTGCTGTTTCCTGGGCAACGCAAGTATCCATGCAATGCTACTGCATGAAACGTGAATACAGAGGTTGCATTCAAAGGTTTTACAATTGTAAAGATTAGATTGTAACTAATTTATTACAACATTTAGTGGGAGTGGGGTAGAGCAGCCAGGGAGGCCGTTCACCTTGACACAGGTCTCTGTTTCAGTCATGGGAAGTAGCTGGAACGGTGGATGGCAGTAAAGGAAAATCTTAGCAGTAGTAGCATGATCGTTCTCTCACCTCAACACAGGTCTCTATCTCACTGTACTGGTTCATAATGGGCAGTATGGTCTCCATGCTGCTGTGTTCTACCAGGTCTGACTTGTTCCCCACCAGGATCAGAGGAACCCTGGACACACAGATACACCAACATTACATTAGATTAACATTGTGATCAATTAGACCATATGGTGCTACCTGACTAACATCAGGCCTATGCCATACAATAATTCCAGGTGACACGGTGCTGAAAATATATGACAGTATTTTTCCCAACATAAAAACAGCTACTCGTTTTACAGTGAGGCTCTTGGGATGGGGGAGGAGAACCACGCTCCTTCTGGTCATAAGAACGGCTGCACTCTCACTGTGACTGCTCACAGAACAGCAATTGTGTGAAATTTTCCACACTATGACTTCAAAAACAAGTTGAAAATTTCCATGTATGCCCTCCAGGGCGGGAGAAGGACTCATTTTCAGTCTGGGAGTTTCATGCCTCAGACCAGCCCACTGCCACAGGCTCACGCAACCTTACTGGGTCTCAGGTCGACAACATGTTATTGTTACAACAAACCTTTATACACACATGCCATGACATACCCTGCATCCCCAGAGCCACCCGGGCAATGATCTGCTGATAGGATCATACTGATAGACTTCTTTGACTCTGGCATTTGGAACACTATGCCTTCAGGGCCTCACGGTGTGTGTGTGTGTGTGTGTGTGTGTGTGTGTGTGTGCCTGAGAATGTACCCTCGTCCTCCCTATGTAATAGGTCATTAATCCACAATATAGCAAACATGAACACCCCACCAGACACAACCACACACCTGCTGTCCTTGTCTGTGTTCTCAGTTATGAGGGGGATCCAGTGGCTGGTCACCTGCACAGTGTCATATAATCATATTACAGCATCACATAGATACAAAAATAACATAACATACATATGGAAAGTCAGTACCACTGGTAACAAACCTTTTCAATGGACTTCTTGTTGTTGACCGAGTAGACAATGCAAATCACATTTGCCTATGAAAAGAGAGACGTCCATTAGGCTTCTACCTGGACGATGCAGCGATTCCCTCCTGGTACCACATCATAGATAATAAACTAACTGACCTTTGAGATCTCCTGAAACAGCTGCTCGTCTGTCTGCTCTGCATCTGTAGATGTACGACAGTCATGTAAAAAAAAATGTGTTCCATTTCAAAATAAAAAGATAAAAGATAAACTAAACTAGATTCTGTTTTGATTCCCAAAATATTATAGCGGAGCAGTTAGTATAGTTACGGAGCAACCTCGGGCTAAAAGTACCTGAGTAGTCTACTATGTGTGTGGGAACTCTCTCTGGTGTGACATCTGCAGGTATGGTGATCTCCTCAGCGCGGTAGGGAACCTAGGGTGGATAAATGTGATACACAAGACATGCTCACAACTACTCCAGCACAGTCAAGTCAGTGTTGTGAACTACATAGGTAGGTCCTCAAGAGTCACCATTAGGCCTGAGTAATGCAAGTCTGTCAATATTGCACAGCGCTACGGATGGAGTAGGAGCTCTAATCGTTTATCCATACCACTTCTGGGAACTCCTCGCTGACCAGGGACATGATGAGAGAAGTCTTCCCCACCTTGGCTGTGGAGGACGGGGGAAGCAAGAAGAAAGACATGGGTGAGTAAAAGTGAGAGAGATTCTCTGTTAAGAGCTTTACTTTTGCCAGAGGGGAAGGCCATTTGCTCAACCTTCCTCCTCTACTAGCAACATCACTCATGTGCATACACGTAATCTGAAGCGTATCTGTTTGTATGCAGCCGACTGTGAAACAAACGTGCAGAATTTGACAATGTGGAACTAGAGTGATTTTCCACCACACAACTGAAATTATGGTTGATATTTCACTTCTGCATATGAGTCCCTAATCATTGTGTGTGTGTGTGTATGTGTGTGTCCTTGTTCTGATTCCTGCAGGCAAGACTTGACAATTTACTAAATCATTACAATTAAGATGACTGAGTTAGCTTTGAGGATCACATTAATCAAAAGCAAAAGTGAAATAATTACCATGGAGCTCAACAAGCTATTCAGGCCATGTGATCAAGATGAAGACAATTTCACAATACTACGATAAGGACCGGTGACAAGGCCGACGCGGGCACTCTAGCAGCGTCATTTATTTTGTGAACACGACAACATAGGCTGAAGTTTTGCATCCATGGATCCGGACTCCCGCTGTGACTTTTCCATGGCTCTCTATATCTAAGTTGGGGCACTTCCACCATGTCAAATCTGTATTCCTTCCTGGTCTTAATGTTATTTTCAGCTCAGTAAAGGTGGGTAAACAGTCTGGTTTCCTCTGAACTGGCCATACAAAAACCTCTGAAAATCACTGTCTGATATTCCCAGAGGATTAATCATATTCCCTGACTTTCCCTATCTGGAACACACTTCTCACAATTCCATGATATTCCAGGAATGACCAGTGGGGACCACGGTGGGTGATATGTGATAGTCCATCTTTACAGTGATTGCAATGCTGTGGCCAGGACAATGTGTGGCACACAACTTGCTATATATCTGCAGGGATGTGAACTGACCTGAACTCAGTTAACCTACTTCTTTTAAATTCATGGAATAGTTTACCCATCTTTTTAGGCTAACAGACATGGCATACATTCATAGTAGGTTCTATTTTCTAAAAAATATATATAATTGATTTTTGTTTATAATGGTCGTTTGATCATCAGGTGTAAGGGATGTGAGTGAATGAACATCAATCCAACATTCACACACCATCCCTGGACGCTACTAGGAGAAGGGGGGCGTCAGCGTCACATGTCCAGCTGGTATCATCAATGCGGTGCAAAAAAAAAAGAAGCATGAGACGTTGACCTGACAGCCAGAAATCACCAACAACACTGTAAAGGACAGGTTTACTTACGCTCTCCCACTAATAATATCCTCACGTCTTTGCGCATCGTGGCCAGCGTCGAGAACCAAATCGATGAGCTGGTTCGTGAGAAACATTTATGCTCCTGTCCGGATGAATGAGACAGCCAGACAGCTTGTCCGCGGCCTGGCTCGCTTGCTAGCAGCTACGTTTGCATTTTAGGTGCAAAACTAAAACTAAACCGTCGCCGTGTTGTTTTTAGGAGACCCGCGCAAAACAGTCAGATATCCACCCGTCTGAAGACGGCCGTCTCTCCGTGAAGATATTGTGCCTGGCTGGTGCAGTCATACAGTGGACGGCTGCTGGTCTGCACACGAGCTTGAACGTTACAACACAGCATTAGGGAGCGCGAGCAAGCTTGGAGCGGCTTTCCGGAGCGAACGCTTCCAGCCAGCTGACGGTGTGGGGGCTAGCAAAGATCGTCTAGGGAAAGATGGATCACTCAAGAGCTTCACGAATCGCCCACTTTCTCGTCTGCAAATGCGAGGGTTAACCATGAACCCAGTTGTTCTCAAACTTTTTATGTCAGGCCCCCTTTAACATTAGAAAAAATTCCGCCGCCCCAACCTAAATTGAGACTCCTTCTATGAATGCTATTCATTATTATTGGAAAATATTGGTAATTAATGATGTTGAATAAACCTTTTATTGAAAAAACATGAACTGCTGAACTGCTTTCAACTTTATGAACTGAACTTGACCATGAAATTGAACTGCTTTCAACTTTATGTTGTTCCTTCACATTCTTTGTTTTTTGAAATGTAAAAAAACAAAAACAAAACATGAGTCAATTTGCTTCTCCATCTTCTACTCAATATAATTATAAATAATTATAATCATATTAATTATATATAATTATAAATGTTTTTGGTCCATATACAAATAAACCTTACATTTGCAAGTGCATGAAGTTTTGTGATATACCTTTTTATTGTATGCATTATACCTGACCTGCCTCGTCTACTTCTACCTCAGTTAGTGATTTCCTACATTTCCCACAAACTCATGTCGGACAAAGCGGAAAGATGGGACTGTTTCCCATTGCTCCAACCTGGAACACATTCACATGGATAATACCTATACTATGCACGTTGGGCCAGTTAATCACAAAAACAACAAAATGGACCCAGGGAAGCAAATCTTATTTATTTTGTGAATGAGGCCCATTGAGAGTAATCGTTCACGGTGACATTTGTGGTACCTGGAAATTGGGGCAGAGTGATATCTCAATTTATTTTTTCAATCTCGGAGGCTCGTTGTCGTCAATGCAGAGGATGCAATTTCGCGATGTTGTGACTTTTATTTCGCGTGGGTAAGTTATCCGTTATCCGCAGTCCATTATCACGGATTTACGGCGTACGGTATTGTAGGTTTACCTTTATGAAGGCTAAGGTTCAATGTCAACGCGCCCCGGCCTCTGCACTGATGGGAAGGACCCTACGTACTGTACTACGTACTGTATACCTAAGGCATGCGTGAAGGGACAAAATATTACAAACGTTAACTCCTCGTCCAGACTCTATTGATGAATAAGGTAAATTGAAAGATACATACACGTTTAATGATATCAAGACATAGGTAACAAATAAACCGAAAAATGTACACAAGTAAAACATGTTTGAAAGGTCGTATTAACATGACATAAAAACGCTGGAGTAATGGTGAGTCTCAACCTTACATATAGAGTTCCTTTGTAAAATTAGATATACTGCAGAAGCGGCAATCAAATTAGTACTTTGACTGGAGAAGATTTTATATCATTAGCAGCCACGTTATACACTACTGCATTACATTCATCCAACAAATGCGATTGCTCGCTTCTTTGAAGAACAAGGTTGTGCATGTAAAACATGTAATCAACTCATAAAAAGGCACTTCTTTAATTTAATCCTAGGTTAATGCTTCAAAGATTAAATCATCCTTGCGTGAAAATATCAGGATATCATGTTGAACGTGGCCCTTCTTGATAAGCACAGTACATAGCCTATCAAATACTAAAGCATTTTTATATGTAGTAACTATAAGTAGAATTTTGAAGGGGGGCTTTTACTTTAGCCAGATCATTATTTTAACAGGGTACTTCCACTATCAGTTTAACAACCACTGCTCACCAATACATTTTTCCTGATGCCGAGGGAAATTCTGGTTTGAGTTCAAACAGCCAGACAGCCAGGCTCGCTGGCAGTGAAAACCCTGCCTATGCACAGCTTTCTATCAATACAATAAAATAGATGTACTGCATGGTTATGTTATAAATAATAAAGTAGCTCATCCTGAGGCGGCAGATTGAACCAGAGGTAGAGAGGCTGACTGATAAAGAAAAGATTAACACTAGTTTGAGTCCCTGCACAACGGGGGAGGAGGCAGCTGGTAGTACATCTTCAGTGGCTACCAGTGCTACTAAGCTGCCCTGAATCAGCTACTCCAGGGACGCCGCACTGTTGGCTATCTCAGATGAAATGCTCTTGTAAATAGGCCAATAAAGTCTTCTTCATCTGCAGCTTCCCAGATCTAGTAACAATATATCTCTCTTGGCCATTGGTAGTTGTTTGGGTTCCCACAGGCCTGATTTGTCTTAAATGCACAATACATTACATTACATTACATTCATTTAGCAGACGCTTTTATCCAAAGCGACTTACAATAGGTGCATTCAACATAGGTAGGCAAGAGAACTACTAGTCACCAGAAATCACACACAAGTTAATGACCTACTTGAACGTGAAAGTGAGATAGGTTGCAGACTTGAAGGGGGATTTAGCTTTTTCCGTGTCAGTGGGATTCTTCTATCCATCTAGAACTACTGCAAGTAACTGAGAAAAAATGTTACTGAGAAAAATAAATCTTTAGTGACTTATTCATAATTTCTATGACAGTCAATACACTTTCCTTATTGGCATGACGTGTCCTAACCAAAGGTGTAGCAACAATGTAACAAATTCAGGATACATCTATACAGATCTGTACAGAGTCTTAACTGTTAAAGCAGCTTGGGCTCAGCTCTGACACAAGCCCTCCCGGTTGTCCCATTATAGTCACAGACGGTGTAGACTATGCAAAGGGATTTAGTTAATAAGTTACAGTAATTCAAAATGATCACTGGTGTTGAGCAGTGCTGCTGTCAGTGGAAGGTACAGTTTGTTTCCATTTTCGCTACTCCCATTGACGAGTTCATGAGTGTCCTGCTGAAGTTCAGCCGTCAATCTAGTACGTCCTTTAAAGCAGTGGTTCTCAATCCACTCCTCAAGGCCCCCCAGTCCTGGAGGTTTTAGCTCCAGCTCTACTCAAGCACACCTGAACCAATTAGAGGCTTGACGATTTCAGGATACTCTAATTGGTTCAGGTGTGCTTGAGTAGAGCTGGAGCTAAAACCTGCAGGACAGGGGGTCCTTGAGGACTGGATTGAGAACCACTGCCTTAAAGGATGCTTTCTCCTCATTTCACATCCTCGACTCCTGCAAACCAGTAGGTGGCGATACAACAATCATTTCCCCCTTCTCCAGTTGGCTTCATCTGAATCAAGGAAGGAAAGAAAGAAAGAAAGAAAGAAAATTAATCCAAACTTTCACAGTCATCTACACCTTATACAATCCAAAACTATAACATCAGTAAAGAATGTCTCACTGGCGTAGTCCTGCAGGGTCATGGGTTGAGAGATGACCTGTCTGAAGGCCTCCAGCCACTCCTGCTGCTCCTGTTCCTGCTCACACATGAACACAAACTGCCTGCCCGGTGTGTCCAAGGTGATGCCACAGTGCCACCTGCTTCCCCTCGCGCCCCTGGGGGGCCCCTCCGTAACAGAGTACTTATGGCCCTCAGTGCCAATGAAGACAGCACCCAGCTCCGTAGCGTCCTGCAGGTACAAAGAAACTCATGTGCAGTATGCTTTGAAAAGGCATAAACATGCTGAAATGTAAAGGTCTTTAATATGGGCATGATATATGGGCTTCAGTACAAAAATGCTGTGGCATATTCCTCATTACCAGTGGAGTTTTAAAATAGAGAAGCTTTCTGTCCATTGAGCTCAGTGTGAACCACCTCTTCTTGAATGGCTCCCAGTGCTAAACACACACACACACAAAAAGAGAGAATAGTCAGGTCAGGTTGGGAAATAGGTATTAGTAAAAGACAAATAATTTGATAGCTGGATGTCTGACTGACCAATGGACCGGTTTTCTCCATGTACCCCTCCTTCAGACTGCGTCTACTTATCTGAGTTATGAGCTGCACAAGGAAGCACACAGTTAATACTGTTAATGAATAAATCGTGCACCTACAAGGCTGTGCAAGGCTACAACTGTTGCTTCCTCAATAAAATGTGAAGGTTGCGGGAAGGCTTCAGGTCTTTCTGAAAACACGAAAATGTCTCACGTCATTTTCTTGAACAGTCGGGTGTTTCTTCTGGAGGTAGGCCAAGCGCGTCGCCCGCAGAGCGTTGAACCAGGATACTATTACCTATAAGGTGGTGGATATACAGTAGGAGACTGCATCAGACTGTATGTAGTAGGTGAGTGGGTCTGCTGAACTTGGATTGGTTTTGCCTTTCAGGTTTTACAAATACAGTATGTGTGATGTCGATCAGCATGACTACAACACATTGTGTTTTATTGTATGTAAAGCATATTGTAAACATTGTTTTTTGTGCTATACAAATAAAGTTATTATTATTACATACAAGCCATGACGTCCAGTCTCTAGTTTTTGTGTGTCTGTGTCAGGCCCTTTATCTGAAAATAACATATTATCATTGATGGCGTTTGGCCTCACCTGCCCGTTCTTATGGTAAACAAACAGATTCCTGGTACGTTCCTGCTCCAAGTAGGAGATCTGCAGGCCGTGAGCCTGGCCTATCTTCTCCGGCTGGAAAACTGCATTCAGGTCATTCATGGAGATGACAGCTTTAGGAACCTTGGACTGGTTTTGGGGAGAGGATTTGATGAAGGATTTTACAAGACTGGAAGCCAAAGGTATTTTGATGTGTAATGCCAGTATAATGAAGAACTACCTACATCCTCTCTGACGAAGTATCTGAGAGTGAAGTCTTTCCGGGACAGCAGGAAGGTCCTCTTCAGGAACTGTTTGTTGTCCTTGCCCTTCTTCCATAGGGTTGACTCAAACACGTCTGGATTAGATCAAATCAATAACATATATGGATAACGCAAAGAACACAAACCAACCCCCATCCTATGAGCTGTATAAGAAAAAAAACAAAAAACGTTTTGCTTGGTATACAGAATAATAAATGTCTTTCTTCTGGGAAGAATATGTTTGTGTCAGCGTAGTGGTAGGTGAATTACCTGAGCTATAAGCTTGCTGAAGGTAGTTGTCTCCTGTGAATTCTCTTCTCTCATACTTAGCGCGGATCCACTGATCCTTAAGAACACTAAGAAGCAAAATACCCAGTTATATTAGTTATATCAGTATAGTAGTGTATTCCTAATAATGGGGATAAATACAAGCCTTAGGTCTGTCACTGGTGAATGAATCTAATTCATGAAAAAGTTTTTCTAGCACTAGACCCACCATGGGATCCAACCTCGAGGGCTTGTTCCTCGTATGTACAGCAGCACCCCTCCACTCCCATGCACTGAATGGAGCATTTGTTGAGTCATCGGTTTTCACTTCCACTGAGCTAATGAAGTGAATGGACAAGGTCAACAAAAGTGAGAGTCACTCACGCATAGTCTTTCTGGTGCGGTCGGTAGTAGAAGGCAGGGACGAACTTCTCAAAAACGGCCTTGGCGGCAGAGTTTCCCCTCTCCCTCATGAACTGAAACCGTGGGAGGTGAGATTTGAAAGGCAGAACAAAACAACAAATTGCCCAGATTGCATTTCATATTGGCAGACCAGGAGAGAGGAGGAAGCAAATTCAAAAGCAAACTGAGAATATTATATTACCTTTAACCTATGTAAGAGCATGAGATCACAGTATATCAACATATACCCACCAATACCATAAAATGCTAGAGCACACACTTGGACTGATTACAACCTCATAAAACACAGCAGACAGATTACATAAACTGTACCTCCACTAGTGAATCATCCCAGAAATCCAGATGAATGGACTTTACTTTGCTGACAGCGGGTAAATCGCGGTGTGTCCCGGAGCAGTTCAGACACACGAAGACACCAAGGGTGTATGAAGCCCAATCAGGCTCTGTGAGCAAAGATCATCAAAATGTTTCCTTTGTCAGGAGATGAAGTATCAACTACACATATTCTGACAATATGAGCCATCATAGTGGACAGAATACACACTATAACACAATACAGTAAAACTGCAGCGAACTTACTTTTTGTGGGAAATGTGGCAAAATGAATCAAAGCAGTGAACTAAATCAGAGCAAAATATCTGAACCTTTTGTGCATTTGTTCTTTCTTTTTAAATGAAGTCAAATTGGACTCGCTCACACACTCCTAGATTTAATGGTAACGTTAGTAGTGGTGGTAAACCGCTGGTGAAAGTTCACGTTAAAGGAGGAACAATGAGATCATACTGTATTTTATGCAGTAACTAACTTCCTCTCGTGGTATTTATTTATTATTATAAAATGTGACTTGGTTATAAGCTATTTTTTTGTTTTTCTATTATTCAAACATGTTCATTCACATTATACTATTATACTAAGTATCAATGGTCTTTGATAAAACACCCAATGATTTTAAGACTTAAAATTATTCTTCTGTCAAACCTGCTATAAAATGAACAGATTGTGAAATAGTATATACTTCAATGTTGAATCATAAACTGAACACTGTTTATCATTCTTTGCCGGTAAACTCACCAGGAGCTCCACAATCAGCACACAAGTTATTGCCTGGCTGTTTTGCCAAATCAAGCAGGGTTTTCTTATTTCTTTCCAGACTGGCCATAGGTGAAGGTTGTTTGCTTCTGTCAAAGTGACATTGAAGTCCCAACAAAAAAGCTACTAGGCATAAAGTCCATACTGATTCTACACATGATGCAGTGCAGTTGTATTCTGTTCTTTAGCAGGTGAAAAGCAACATTTTCTTCTTGCTGCCCAGAGCACTGTAGTGTTTCCTCTTAGTGCTGCAGCACTCTGAGGTTTATTGTTCTACACACAAACACAGAGGTCCAGAAATAACAGAAAGGAAGTGAAACAGGCGTCGCCATGTTACAGTTC
Organism: Gephyroberyx darwinii; assembly: GCA_900660455.1. Taxonomy (NCBI): domain Eukaryota; kingdom Metazoa; phylum Chordata; class Actinopteri; order Trachichthyiformes; family Trachichthyidae; genus Gephyroberyx; species Gephyroberyx darwinii. The sequence goes on from CABFOQ010036331.1 coordinate 19,812, forward strand.
ATTAATATGGTCCTAGAATCATGTGTAGGTGAAAGGCAACTCCAGGTTTGCTTGCTGAGGCGAAACTTGTATGGGGGAATCATGTCAAGAGGGGACATAATGAAACCATCAATACATTCAAACAATACACTTGAGCACCAAAATCTATGAACCCCTTGACAATTTATGATATATAATATAAAATATTTTAGAGACAAAGTACTCTACTCTATAAATGTATGTGAAGGTATATATTCAAAGCCATTACAACCCAAACATTCTCATTACAATCTAAGTATGAAATATGAGTAACATATGCTACACTGTTTTGTACAAATATTTGCCAATATACTTTCAAACACTGGATTTTTCTTTGAGTTTAATTTTATACCCTCACATACATTTGTAGTCTTGTTACTTTACTTTGAATAGTACTTTGAATGTATGAGTATTTTTGGACTTTTTATTTTTCAAGCATACTAATTCGCTAATTCACATACTCACGTACACACAAACACACACACGGGCACAAACAGACAGACAGGAAAATAAATCCGGAACTAATCGCACACGAGTCTTCGTTTGACGCCGGTCGGTTGACAGGTGTCGGACAACAACTAGAGGGCAAAATTGACCAGCATGATGTTCTAACACCATTTATGAATGGTTTAAATGAATGACGATGTGGGTCGCTCGGCGGTTTGTGTCGTCGGTCGCTCAGAGAGGTATTGTGTTGAAGCTGTTTTGTTTCTCACTTGCTATTTGTAGAGGTGAATTTACGAGATAGCAGATCTAACTTAGCTAGCTGTGGATGCTAACTGTTACCCATGCTTATGTAGTGGAAGGTAAACCCACCTAAACCCTTTTTATTTGTGGAATAGAGTTTACCCACTTTTTGAGGCTGACATAAATAAATAAATAAAACATCTTTTTGACATAAGTTCATAGTATACATGAGCGCTCTCCAGTCACATGACATGGAGGGACACGCTTTAGCAGGGCTTCATTCTAACGTTGACTGATTTCACTAGTTAGTTATTGTGCATACTCTTGGCCCCTGCATGGCACACGATTGGAGACCACAGGTTCATTCACATCATTGTAAGTAGTGTCAAACCGATGTAAGTTATGTGAGGATGGGCTCTTTTAAGTAAAGTAAAAAAGAGTAAACTATAATTTTTGTTTATATTGGTGGTTGTGTCAACCTTTTCTCCCAATCACTGCTCCTGGTGATATTGTATTCCAATTGCAGGACAGTCTTTGGGTCAGCCTGGCTTATTCCGACGTCCTCGTCACGCCTGCCTCCCTGAGCTGGAGCTCCGGTATCTCCAGTGCACATGTTGTTGGAGGAGTCGGACCCCCGTGGCGGGGTTTGAGACCCTGAACGCCACCCTCTCCTCAGTGCCGTGCAAGGAGGACAAGTCCCTGGATGACTGCTACACCTCAGAGCAACGAGTTGTCATCCTCCAGCTACTCAACAACGCCACAGAGTCGGAGCTCGCGAGTGTCAAGCTCCTACGGGGACGCAAGTCTGTCAACATTGTGGACTACAGGACCAAAAACGGACCATTTAAAACTCTTGAAAGTGTGGTGAATGTACCACTACTGAAACACAAAAGTGCTGTCATAGTCTTCAACTCCATTCTCAATCCACAGAAGAAAGAGAAGAAAGTTAAGATTCAGTTGGCCAAGTTTATCAGGCCAGAGGTTGAAAGGTCCTGGCTGGAGGTGAGGTTCTGATAAAGCGTATATATTGCACCTAGCTCTGTGCATGTGTGTTCTGCACTTCCCCAATTGCAAAATACCCACTTTTAAAGACATTCACGCCAATCCATACCTGAGAAAATGCTTATTGTAGAGTCGGGGGTCAAGGCTGGGGTTGGAGTGCGAGAGGTGCAGTGGGGTGGCCAGGTGGGTAAAGGGAGGTTCAAGCCCCCATGTTGGCAAGCCTGCCCTGTTGAAGTGTCCTTATGTAAAGCACTGAGTTTTGTACCTGACCCCGTGCTCTGACATCCTTGTAGAAAGGCAAAGTGCAAATTTCCTGTGAGGATCAATTGGTTATGGATCTAAGTCAGTGGAATGTCTTCTCAATACAGTACCAATGTGAATGTGTGTCAACTCACCATCACCCCACTAGGTTCAATGTTCTGTCTGTTATTCTTTATGCAGGAAGCCAGTTCCATAGTGTCAATAGTATGTGGGACTAATAAAATCGCCTGGGCACACGTGGACCGAGGGATGGCAGTATTGGATTGGCAACAGTTGGAGTGTCCAAATTTTTTGAGGGGAACATATCTGGCCTCTGCTTACCTGAATGATGTGAGTAGGAATATTGTTATAATATTTGTTATTGACAAGCTAGGCAACGACTAGTTCAGTGGTCCTGAGCTTGATTTCTCCTGGTGTCACAAAGCTCCTCTGAAGCCATTTTTTTTGCTTCCCTCCCTCGTTTTTCCCCCCTGCCACCAGATCTCCTCAGTTGTGTCACTCCTACCTTCAGCTGACTTCTACATAGTGGAGAAGTCCCCCATCTCCCTCCAGAATACTGCTCTATTCCCCATCATGGCCCACATGCGGACGGTGGAGGCCATGTTGTTTGCCCTGCTGGAGCCCAGGAACTCCCAGCCAGAGTCCAACATCCCTCCCAGGTGAAAAAAACCCCCTTTCATATCAGTATTGGTGTGTTTTCATTGTCAATTTTTGTGCATCCTGCTTGATAAAGAAATTGTAATGTGTATTAATCCCTGAACAATAGGCGATGGGTCATGAAATGACCTCCTTCCTTCGTTTCTTACTTCCTTTTCAGAGTTCTGAATATGATGCGTGCTGCTGTGGGGCGCCACTTTGGACTGATGGTGGGCGAGTCGCGGACCAGCGGGGCCCAGGCAGTGCGCCAGATGATGACAGAGTCTGTGACACAGAAGCTCCCCCGGTTAAACTTCCCCCAAGAGCTGCTGGTCAAATACAGGAATTCCTTCCAAATGGGTCGAGCAAGAGGGGAGGAACTGTGTGACGCCCTGCTCCAGGCTGTGGCCTTTTACGAGCTGCTCAGCGAATCCTCAAGTTAGATGGCACACGGACTGATCTAGGCCCTGGGAGCGCACTGAGGCCAGCCAGAGAAGCGCGGGTGGCGGTTGAACCTTTTTGGATCGTTTTTAGATATTTTCACCACACTACTCACACCTGAACATGGCACAAAGCACTAGCGAACAAGTCATGGACACTCGTGACATGGTGTGGAATGGGTCATAAATACTACTTGTTTATAAGTGGTGGCGGCTGATTTAAAGTGTTAAATATTCTTGTACCTTTTGTGATAAAGAAAACACTCTCAAGCTGTTGGAACATACTGAGCAGTTCCCTACAATGTGTGGTTCCTGTTGTCAGTTGTAGTTGGCTGCTGTCCTCCTTCTGTCCAGTAGGATTTCTGTTCCTGGTTGTGAGTGTAGAAAAGTTCTATGAATCATACAAGAACGATTTCATCAGAAACCCATGTCTGTACCAGAAGAAGCTATTCTGCATACCTCAAATCCAGAAATACCTCTCACAAGCTCAAAGAAAGGTTCCCAAAATAGATTTTTATTACTCTTCATGGTTGCACTTCTATGTACTGTACATAAAACAAGATTGCTCATCTCAACTATATAAATTCTGAATTCATGTGACATAAGCAGTCAGTCCTTCCTGGTGTGATTCACAGTATTAAAATTGAAATAAATATGACATTTGAGCAGCGTGCATGTTCGGTTCTCTCTATGAGAAACCTTCTGCCAGGAGGTGAATGGTTGACTTGGAGAGGCCCAGGTGAACGCTGCCGTGGTCAGTCAGGAACCTGGTACACAAAGAAGGGGCAGGAGTGATAGGTCATTTGGTCACTATGATTAGAGGAAAGATATTGTAACATTCATTCATGAAGATTTATGGTTAGGAAGTACGGTAAAGTATGCTTCATAGAGCTTCTGTCTAGTGTAGGTCTCCATGTATATTGTCAATAGAAAGTAGAGCTGGGTGATATGGACATCACATTTTGTAGTTTTCAAATATTTTCTAATTGTTTCAGATCTCATTTTGTGAGATTTTAAATGACCATTTAAAAAAAAAAAAAAAGTTATTCATTTAGACAACAGAATTGTGTACCACCATAACTCAATATTATTTCATCCCAACTACCCAACTAACAACTACCACTGTCCGCCGTTCACTCTGCTGTGAAACGCTTCATTCTAGTGGGGGTCAAACTGCACAGCAACACATTCATTATTAATTACTCAAGACAAATCGACTTCCTGAAGTTTTCTATTCTCTTGCTCACCTGACTGGTTCCTGTCCCGGCTGCTGCGCCCCACCAGAGCGACAGACCGAGCGGAGGACGGGCATGTAGTCGACACCGACAGCCCGTCTGTTCCCCAGTAGGCTAAAGGACCTGCTACTGAGGAGCGTCCTGCTCAGCTCGTACCTCTTCTGGGCCACCCTGAATTTGGGGATATCATATATAGTGATAAGGATAGTCACCATTAGAAAAAGACAGGCTCAAATGGCAAACAGTCTAAGTCAGTACTTCATTTCAAAGTTACGATGGAGCATACACTCACCTTGGTGCGCATAAGGGATGAAAACTGAAGTTGAGGCTCTGTCTGCGGGATGAGACAGGAAGTGTGAGTTTGTCCACCAGCCGGTCCCACCTTTCGTCCCCCAGTTCCTGTTTGCGTCTCTGGGCTTCGGTCCACACCTCAGACACCCTCCGCCAGCACCTGTGAAACCCCAAGCCCTCAACGGCAGCCTGAATCTCCGAAAGCCCCTCTTGCCCACAACTCCCGTCTTCCCCTGCTCTCGTCTCATCCAAGAAGCCGTCCTTGATTGCTGCTCCAGTCCAGACAAACTCCTCTGGTCTGCAGGGGCCCGATACAAGTGGTTCTGCAGCCGGCATTGTGGCATTGAGGTATGACATGAGGTCAAGGAAGTCAGCCAAGGCATCCAAACAATGGACTGCCAGTTGGGCTGCATTTTGTTCAGTCTTGTCATTTGAACTCTGGCCTCTCAAATCAGTTCCCTTCACTGATAACGAGGTTCTGTGTGGTTTGAGTGTCAAATCTGAGGATGATCTGGAGTGAAACGCTGGTGTGATATATTTCCTTCTGCTAAGCCTGGAGACGTTCCTGACGGAGTTGGAGTCGGTGGTTGTTGCCCTTAAATTAACAGCCTCATCCAGTTGTTGTATTTGAGGATGGATGTTAGGGGCCGTCAGCTCACTCTGTAGCCCAGAACTAGACACTTCATCTGGGTAGTGGGCTGGGGCTCCCTGGGCCCTGGTGGCTAGAGGAAGAAGGAGCTCCAAGTTGGTGTACAGTAGAGGTACGCCTCTTCTCCAGCTCTCAGCCAGGAACTTCAGAAGCTTGTTCATGTCTGGTTCAGTCCAGGACTGGCACTGAAGAATCAAAGACAGAAGATATTGAGAATAAAGAGTAAATAATATGTAGAGATCTAGAAGGAAATACTTGCCTTCAGAAGGTTCAATAGATCCTGTTGGGTCAGAGTGTGGAGACCCAGCATGCTGGCAGTGCAGCCTGTGTCACAAGGAGGAAGATGGGGGTCTGAACTGTCTTCCCCTTCAGCAACATTTGAGCCTAGAAAAGGAAATCAACTAATTCAAGTTAACAAATTCATGGCTATGATGGGAGTTTTCTTCAAATTCTAAATTCAAAACTAAAATTTTCTTTGAGTTACAATTAGGGGTTTAAATGACATTTACTTACAATGTACATCAGTGGGTCCCTCAGGTAAAGGTGCCCTCTGAGATGCCTGCCCCCCACCACTGTGCACCCAGAGCTGGAGCTGGAGCAGGCAGCGTCTGACGTCCCCTTGGGACAGCCAGAGGAGACTGGTAACATCATCCAACTCCAGCCTCACATTCTCAGCCAAACACAGCAGCTGCAGGTAACTACAGACGTTCACCTAGGGAAAACATGAGTTTGTGACAAACCGGGAGACGATTGCTGCACTCACATGAGATCACCTTGCACCTGTGGGGGAGCCAATAACCACTACAATGTGTGGCAATGTCATGGCACAAACCTACAAGGAAGCATGGAGAGCGACTTCAGGCAATGTGCACAAACAGTGTAAGATGTGCGAGGAAGCAGAGGCGGAGGCTTTACTTACCGCTGAAGGCGTTCTGAAAATGATTTCTTCCAAGTTGCCATCAAATCTCTCTCTGAATGAGGGATCTAAGGAAGAGAGGTTTCTGCATCACACTTTGTCTTACAGTCATTCCACTCTATATATCGTATGTATTTACCATTGGTGGTCAGAATGACCGGTCTTTTGGTGGTCGTCATGAAAGTCTTGATGGCTGCAAGGAATCCTACGTCATCGTCAAATATGACATCGACCTGTGGGAGACGGACAGATCACAGCTACAGCCCCTTATCAACCATTAAAGCACAGGGCTTACGGCATACGGTTTCCAAATGGTTTACCTCCTCAAACAGAATGAGTGATGTGGCTGTATTTTTGCTCCGTGACACAGTTTGATCGGAGCCCGGGGAAGAGTTGGATGATTTTTCGCTGTGTGGCTTCTCAGATGATGACAGACCACCCAGTGGTGAGTTGTCTGCTTTGGCCTTCATCTTGAAGAAGTCAGACAAAGTAACTGTGGCTGGATTAGGTTTTCTTTTGTGGCCACGGTTCTGCCCCGCCGGCCTCTTTTTTGAGGTGCAGATGACATTTTTGGGAGAAGCAGATTTTCCTGGTTGGGGTAAAAGTTATAACAAAGAATATTTGTTGCAGGCTCGTCATAGGAAACATTGAAGACAACTTGATTATGATTATTTGAATGTCCTACCAGGTAAAGAATCGGGTTTAGCTGAGCAGCTGTTGGTGTAGTTGTTGAAGTAAGCTGGTTTGAGGGGGTCTGTCCCTGACATCTCCATCAGGTGGGACTGGGTGGCCTCCTTCAGCTGGGACAGAACGTGGCGGCCGCAACGCTGGGAGGAGCAGTTCACCTCAAACACCTTTGAGTTGATGGTGGGTGACAAACGGAAACAAACAGGACTTAAAAGGAGGAATTCCTGTTGTTTTTGTGTGATGTTCAGATGGTTCTTTGGCCTGAGAGAAATGTGAGAACCTGGTGAAACTGAGCAGGTTTGGTTCTCTGGTTCTACTGCCAAAGAACCAAACCATGTCTTCCAGTTTCACATGGTTCTTGGACTACTAAAGAGTCATCTGAACGTCACAGCAGAGATGGAAAGGCCACTCACCTGCTGGTCAGTGAGTAGTGCATTTCTGTCTAGGCTAGAGAAAAATGGATCCTCACAAGCCAGAATGAGATCTTATGGAGATGTTAAGGGGATGGCAGTCATTTTACACTGAATCGATCATTTCACCAAATATACAACACGGTGTACAGCTTTGAGTAATCCTTTAATAATTATTTATTGAGCTAGCCTCATGTATCAAAAAGTCAGCATCTTTTTTTGTTTTTAAACCACCAACCTTGAAGCCCAGCTCCTGAGCGCAGGCATACACGGCTGCAGTCTTGCCAACTCCTTGGGGTCCTGAGATCAGCATGGTGTTACACAGCGGCTCCTCTCTCTCCTCCTCTAGCCCGGCCTCACCCTGGAAGTCCCCACAGTCCCATGAATCTACACAGGACGGTAAATGAATGGGGTCTTACGGGTTCAAGATGGAGACGTTATAGCGAAGTCAGCGAGACAAATGAAAATCGATACCGTTGCTGTTTTTTTCCCGTTTCCTCTCCAGCTCTTTTCTCCTCTCATCACAGTCAGCTCTGAGTTTCCATTTCTTCAACCAACTGCATTTCAAGGACAAATCACAATAAGGTATCAGCTATGCTCGTACTTATTTCACCTCCATTATATATCGGCGAAAGGGTGAGACTGAGCTAGTCGTGCAAAATCACCTGTGGAGTTTATTCATCGAGGCGGTGTTACCAATGACTTCACTTGAATGCTGTGGGCTGTAGTTTTCTGTCCAGAGCACATCCTCAATACTAGAATCTAGACACCATAAAACAAAGGCAAATTGTTCATTACCTGCTATTAAAAAGGACATAAAAAACCTTTGATAGGAATAAAACAATCAGCATTTGAGATTCATCACCTCTGTGGAGACGGTGACAGGATAAGAGTGACTCTGATTCTGCATGACATGCCGACGTGGGTTTCAGCTCATGGTTGTTAACCAGGCGTCCGCTCTCCCTTTGTTGCTTCAGTCTGTGAGTGCGGCTCAGTCTGCTGCTTCTGGGCTGCCCCTTAGCTGGGAGAGCACTAGATCCCTGTCCACCTTGTACCGGCAGGGGACAATGACCCGCATCACTGGCCTCCTCTGCAGCAAGGCTAGGCTTCCGACGCTTGGATACCTTGTCAGAGACACCTCTTTCATTTTGGCGTTTCCTCTTCTCGCTGGAGAGGTTCTGTGGCAGTTGTAGGGAGCTTGGATGAGAGGGCTTCTCTGCTTTGGAAAAGAAAGAGAGGCAAGTTCATCCCATAGTGAGGGTTAAATGTAGTATTATGACCTGACCCCACTCTACTGGGGATACACTCTCACCTGGGGATATGAAATCCCTTGAGCTTTTCTTCTGCAGGGCGTGGAACACTCTTCTGGCTGGAAATAATGGGTTGGATGCTCTGATTTCCTCCAGACAGCTGTGTTGAGCTGGGACTGACAACTGCCCCCGCCAGCTACAGAGGATGGGCGCCTTTCTGTCTGTCAGGTGACACATTGGGTATGTGGGTGGTGATAACTGCTGCTGATCGTTGGCCAACTGCAGATCATTGCTCTGAGGAGTGTGAAGTGACTTTTGCAGCAGTGTCTGCTTCTCTAACAGCTGATCAAGCTCTCCTTTACCTCTCCCTTTGCCCCTGGTGTGCTGCCTTGCACGTAAGAAAATGGGTGCAAGTTTGATTTCTGGTGCGCAACAACGCTTCTCCTCCCACAGGGGTTGATCTTGTCTAGTGATGATGCCTGCTGCAGCATCTGAACCATCTGTGTCCTCAACCAGCAGAGCTGAATCCCTCTTAAGTGATGCCTCATCAGAGCAGCTTGATCCGGATGAGACGATTATATCAGTTTGTGCACGGTCTTTGCTGGGATCTGCAACCTGACATTTTTTGCTCCGCTTGAGTTTGTTCCGCATTGCAAACGACTCCGTATGCCAAGACACTCCCACTGGCATTTTGTATTTCGCGCTCGCCCATGGTGTTCTTAGGTCCGTCGCAGTGGTGCAACGTGAATTTTAGTCAGGCATTCACAAGTGTCAACGCCTTCCTTGCGCATGGCCCTGTGTGTTTTAAAGTTATTACATTTTAATAAACAACAAAACAACAGGATAACTTCGCTGAAGGTGTGATTACGTTTCAATCAAATCACTACAAACGTTTACTTTTCGGTGTTACGTCGAAAAGAGTCCGACCGATTAGTAGTGACGTATAAAAGGTGCGCGTATCCAAAGCTTGTCTACATACACTATCACGCGTGCGCTCTGGTGCAGTTTTGCCTCATGCAGAGACGGCATAAGCATAACGGTTACCATAGCGACCGAACGGCTTCAAGTAGTTTTACAAAAAACTACGTATCTCTGTATGTTAACAACACCTTCAGTTTGTTCAAAATGAGCTATCGATGTTTTTAACAGAATAAATCTTCAACAGGAGGCGATGTCTCGCTACTTTTCCGTTAAAGGCAAAACTAAAACTCTGGAAGCAGATTCTGGACGTTTGTGTTACCCGGACATCGGTGCAGAGTGAGAGCTCTTTAAATCTGCGTCCTCTCAGGTGTAGCCTTTAGTCGTGTTAGCTTAGCTGCCGACCTATTGCAAAAATGTCTAAAATACAAGTGCAGAGAGAGTTTGTCAGCAGACGGCTCGTAGTCGCTGCAGAGGAGAGATGTGGAGTTTACTATTGCAGAGTACGAGGAAGAGATAGACCATCAGCGGAAGGACATCATACTGACAGAGAGGTTACACGGCGCAGGTTTGTGAATACACGTTTATCGCCCTGGCGTCTTAATTTATTACTTTAAAGTAATTCAGTTGATTTTCTAGATAGATTGGGCAGTCATAAGTTATATTATTTAATAAATGAAACTAGTGAGGGTACATATCTACACGTGTTCAAGAGTGTATTCATTTATTGGTTTATTATAAATGGTTTATCCAGATCTTACCCATCAACCAGGTGTCTCTATCAGTGAAGGGAGGGTCCCTGAGCAGCAGCACAGTGAGGGGGAAGTGGGGATCCAGTTTAGGTCGAGAGGACCCAGAACTCCCACAGGTTAAAGAGGAACCCTGCACCTGTCCGAGCTGCTCCAAGCACAGGAAGAGGAAGCAGGAAGGTGATGGCGTGAGGTTGGCGTGATCAAGCACAACCATCACTTCTTCACCATACCCAAAGCTTGGAATACAGAGCATACCCTTTACCCTGCACAACAAGTGACCAGAGGGAAGTTATGGAGATGGCAGTGGAGTATCAGGACCAGCCACTGACTCTCTACATACTGTTCTTTAGCTGACAATGAAGAGAATGGCAAGGATGTGTTTTTGAGAGACTGGAGCAACCCTCTAGTTTCAGAATACAAACATTGTCCAGAGAAGAATAACTGTACCTTTGTACTACTTGTGGCAAAGAAGCAAGCAAAGCCCCTACATAAGAGAGAAACCATACTTCTGCAGCGAATGTACAGAGGCGTGGACATTGTGGGAAATACCGGCATCCAAAGAGGAGAGCAAAGGACAAGGAATGTTGAGAACTGTAAATCGAATAAACGAAAACCCCTGAGGGGTTCAGGCCAGAGTTACATCAAAAACTCTCCCTCTCCCCAGAGTCAGGAGGGAGAAAATATTTTCGGACACTGTTGGGGAATGGGAGACTGCCAAGCAGAAAATCTTCATTGTTAACCATGTTTTGTTTGAAGCATGTTTGAAGAGACCCAAGTAAACAAAAACCTAGAATCTTTTTCAGTCTGTGTCCCATCTCTCAAGTGAATTCCCAGAGAACAAAAGAATATTAACCACAATTTTAATTTGGCATCTTAAACATATTCAGTGATGCAAAAGTTCTTATGTGGATATTTATTGGAAAAAGATGCAGATCTAAACTTAAATCTAGAAAGCTTTGTGTGCAGACTCATAGCTAGGACTGAGTCTCAACCACTGTGACAAATTATATTTACTGAAAACAAACTGAAAACTCAGTTTGTTGAGCTGGTACCTAAACGTCTTATAGCAAATTCACTTTGTCAAAAAATCCCACACAATGTTGAAAACAGTTAACACAGCTACATCCATCAACAAGATCAAATGTATTTTATTTATTTTTTTAAATATAAAAATCCCCATATCCAAAGTTTACAATTTTTAGCAGGGTGTTTTGACAATGGTGAAATGATTGCGCCTTCCTTTCCCAGATGACTAAAGAAAGCCTGCATGAATAGTTGAAGGAGAAAAAAGTTAATTTGGTTGTCCACAAGGGAAGTTGGTTGAAAATAATGAATGGTGTTGATCATCACTTTATGTGCACACTATAAAACACAACTACAGCCTTTAAACCTTGTTGTTTATGGAATGAACAAAAGATACGAGACGCTAAAAAGAATACAGAACTAATAAAAGACTGATGAAAATCACCCCCTTTGGCATAAACTGCACCTAAAAGGATAGACAACTGAGTTGGACCTCAAAACCAACCATCCAATAAACAGCAATTGCTTTGAGGGGAAAAAACAAAACATGATTTGCAATCTGTTAATGATTGGATTCAGAATGGGGTACAGCTAGATATTTGACATTATTACAATGTATACAAAGTGTCTGTAAAGAATCAGCTACTAACACGTAGAACCCTTGTTAAAACATGATATCATTCGGCCTTTTGTATTCAACACTTTCAAACCTAGAAGTGAAGGTAACACACCATAGGGTCCAGCATTTATCAGAAAACCTCCATAGATTTTTGTTTTTACATCTTTAATGCTATGCAGTCTACATGATACATGAAGTGATGTGCTGCTGGTTGTTTTAGTAAATCTTAGGAAACAAAGTCTTCAGAAAAGGTTTTGATTTTCCATGAGATAATATCAATGCAGGCCAAAAGGCTTAAGGGGATGAGGAGCACTACCAGTTGGAAGTAAGCCCTGTAACAGGTTTTTAGCCTGTGATCCAAATCAGAAATGTGTTCTCTTGTCCTCGGTCCAAGGCTCATAAAAACACACTATTTTCCTATATGGACCTACCAGAAAGGCCCCTTTTTTGGGGTCCCAACACAGGAACATGCCATACTGGTTTCATACACTCTAGACGTGGATGCAGAGTGTAGATTTCTACTGTAAGGATCCTCTCTTTTCAACATTATTACCCTCCAAATTAAATGCCATTGATGATTGTAATAAATCAAAAAGCAAAGACTCCCCTTTGATGACAGACATTCGAGAAGGTTTGAGACAAAAAGCTGCATCTGACATTTGGCGCAGCGTGGATAAAACAAAAATTGCATTTTCAAGGTAAGAATTCTCTAAATACAAATACCAAGTGCTAAAATAATCAGCTAAAAGGATAACAAGAGCCAACAAGGTTATTGTGTACGTGTACAAATAATCAAGAGTGACAATGTTACCATTACACAGTTTTTACTGTAGTCTTGATACAGTTGTCTATTACAAGGACATACCAAAGGCAGTTGTGCCGCATCAGAAGATGCTCAGTTTGTTCACTCTCACCCAACAACAGATTACTTCAGTGGCTCCTGCAAAATGCATATAAAGTTGGTTCAACTTATATTATCCAGTCCTCAAATGCCTGATTTGTGTGGATGTTGGTGATTTATTGTATATTGTTCATATTTGGTTCAGTCCTCAAGTTCCTAAAAACTTGTTTACCATGTATACTGCTCTGCTTTGAGTCAGATCCTCCACTGATAAGTCCTCCCAGCTATCTAAGCACCAAAGGGTTGGTAATGGTCATAAAAAATATAACGGAAATGACGGTGATCGCCGTCCCCATCGGTCCAGCCCACATCAGTCCGTAACGACGCTTTTTGTCCTCTTGCCCTGCTTTCCTCCACTGGAGGTGATGGCAGTGCCGTTGCAGGCTCCTCCCATCGCCAGAGTCTGGTCCTGCTGCTCCTCCGGCAGCTCCTCCTGGATCTGTCGGAGGCGTGCCATGGCGCGGTCGATGGTGGCCACGCTCACCAGGTTGAAGTCGTGCATGCTGACCAGGTGTAACAGGAAGTTGCGGCAGAGGTTGCGGCGAGCGATGTAGGGGCCACAGTTCTCCACAAACAGCATGCTGGCCTGGTTCATCTGGTTGTCTGCTATGAAGCTGCAGGGAGAGCAGAGCGGGGCTTAGTTTCTGGAGTTACAATAGTCATTGTACTTCAGTAGCTGTGTGAGAAAATGCTGTTTGCAATATTAGTACTAGTTGAGTAGTAATAAATACATTTATAGCAATTGTTCAAATAGTTACAGAGATTGGGAGTGAAATATTAGGTGTCAAGGTTTAACCTGTAGTGGTCCTCCTGTTCAAACAGTATTACCATGTGTAATGTGGTACTTGATTTCTTTTGGAAACGTTAACAGCTAAGTTCTCAAAACCTGAGAAATCCTCTCCAGTCAATACCCATCAAAAGGGATTAATAATAAACCAGTGACAGAAAGCAGCTAATGGGGGCGCAACGTACCACCAATGGCTTTAAATCTCATTCCTTTTGAAAACATCTATTTACGTCAAATACTACACAGGCCACCTTTAACCAACATGATGTGGTAAACTACAATGCCACTGTGGAAAGTGTGATGATGACGACGACCCAGTGGCCCAGTTTGTTTCCCAGCCCTGCACGTACCCGCTCTTCATGACGTGCAGGTTCCACAGCTTCATCACCTCCTTCTCCCCCTCATTGACGTCGGTGAACTCCTCCAGTTGCTGTGAGGAAGAGGAGTCAGTCAAGTCAAAACACCATTACCCGTTAATATCTTATCTATCATCAGTATAGTGTGAAAAAGGACATTACATACAAGATAATCATCTAAGGAAACAAGGGGGAGAGACACCAGGGCTTCATTTACAGCATTAAAGCCCCATTGGAGATAGACTACGTAAAAGTAACACCATGTCTAGGGACAGCTCTGAGACACATTGACACACAAGTGTAGAAATCAATCCGACTGATCTTTCCAAACAGTCGTCATATGTGCAGATAACATGAGTAAAGGGCTCTGTGGTACATTTCTGGACCCTTGGAGGAACGCTGTCTCACCGTAGCGGTCTTCTCTCTGAGCCACTCCGGGTCTCTCTCGTCCTCGCTGTCCACATCCATCTCCTGAGGCCGGAGGGGCATGCAACTGTCACTGTGGAAGTAGAGGCGATTGTGTCCGCTGACGTAGGTCCTCTGCTGCTCCAGCTCGCCATCCTCTGACTCCAGGAACTCAGACAGGCTGGGCTTGGTCCTCTTGGGCCTGGAGGGACGGGAGAAGGAGGGCAGACCCTGTGTATATACACTTATACACTATTTAAAGCTTGACAGGATGTGTAGTTAGAATCAAAACTTAAAACATCTTGAAATCGTCAGGATTTTAAAAAGCAGAGGAATGGGAACTTTTCAGTAGAAATGAACAAAAGTGGGGCATGCTGGTGGCTCAGTGGTCTAAGGCGCATACCACATAGCCATGACGTCCCTTCTCCTCTCACCTGATCTTTCCTGTCTCTCTCTACTGACGGGCAAATAAAGGCAAAATGCCAAACAAAATCTTTTTTTTTTAAAAAAGAAAGAAATTAATGAAAAATGTGTCTAAAAAAAGAGGAAATAGTGAAAATGAAAAATCTTCCCTCATCTACAGAATAGATTACTGAACAGTCTGGCCAGGAGACTCAACAGGCTGACTCGGGGTATTCCACATGTTTCCCAGACTGGAAATGGATTCCAAGATTTTGGTGGGAGTTCAATATGATGTATGTTGATAGTGGGTAACGTGACTATCAACAAGGCTGTATCACTCCACAAATAGATTGTTGTTATAACAAATATCAAACTGTGTATATGTACACATTTATTAGGACTTGCAAATACCAGATGAACTTTTTACACTTTCCAGACCTGCACAAGGAGCCTGCAGACTGGGCCAGCTTATCCATTCAGGGTCACCTTCCTAATAAAATCCATTTCCACCCAGCTCATTTCTCATGAACAGTTCATTAAAGTTAATTCAGTTAATTAACAACGCATCACTAAACCAGAGTTAATGAAAAGTCAATCAAAAAGTTAATTAAAAAAAAAACCCTGTTTGTCTGACGTGGGTCGACTTCGAACACGACCTGTGCTTTTGAACAGAGGGCGCGCGCGGTTACCTGCACACTAATATGTGGGTGACGGCGGTCCTCTTGACTGGGCCGTTGCGGCTGAAAGCGAAGCCGGGCTGGCTGTGGATGTCCTGAGGGTTGCCAACGTAGGAGCCGTCGTAGCACTCATTGATGGACACGTCTATCCTCGCTCCTTTAGGGTGAGGCTGTGGATGGGAAAACAACCGCATGAGTGAGATCATACAGGAAGAATGCTACTGGGCAAAGAACGCAGACGGACTACTGGTCCTGTAGCGCGATGGGAACATAGCGCCAACATTGCCAGGGTTTGATTCCCACTACAGAAACCCTTGCTAGGTGTACTGCTTGGTCTATAAGCTGGCTATACACAGCCAAAAAGATCCTGGGCGATATGAGAGCTAAAGAATAGACACAATGCTGAAATCACGCCTAGTGCTCAGTGGGCCAAGTGTTTCTGCTACATTCAAAAGCTCAACTTAATCCGTCTTTAAGCATGTCCCTTCAGTCTCCCGGCAGAGAGGTGGTGCAATGACCCCAATAAGCAGCCACATTTTTAACCTACTCATGTACTCCTACCTGATTGACTCTCCAGTTACCACCATCGGCTGAATTATACCATACCTGACACTTTGTTAAATCCGCCGTCAGTGAAATGTAATGCAGATCACTGATGCTACTAGCTAATGTTGGCACTCTTACAATTGTTTGAACTGGCACGGTTACTGTCCAAATGGAAATGACTGATGTGAAAATCAGTCGGTCATCCGGCCGGTTAAATAATTCACTGGGGGACCGTGGTAATCCAAGGACACGCCGCTCAATTTCACCTACAGTACACCGACACAGGTAAAACTCTTCTAGTGGCTCCAGATCATTTCATCAAACAGGCCACCAAACTGAAAAATGACATCTCTCTGGAATCCCACACATCCTTCAGTTTGTTTGTGCAAAGAGGCAGTGGTTTGTGGCTCGACAGATTTAGCACCTTTGCAGTAAAAGCAAATGCTTTTGTTTCCCCTCCCCCAAAAGGGGACGTAGAAATGAGGGGCTTCTTCTGACGATGCATTACCGGCCCGCTGTATCGACTGAATCCATCACCGGAGGGAATTCCCTTGCCGTTTTAATTTGCCTCGCTCCTTAAATGCAATTTAAAATGCAGCCTGGCGCCAGACACTCAAATGGAGAAGCACACGCAGGGGCAAAAATGATGCTCAAGTTGATGTAAAATTCATTTAGAAACAGCACAGAAGGTCGCCTAAACAGAGCCAACATATCACAGAGCCTTCCTCGGGGTATGCTGGTTTTGTCCCCGCTTGAGCTTCACCATTTGTCGGATTTTTCTTGACTGCAAGGACTTAGTACGAGAATTGCCACTTTCTTGTACATTTCAAAGCTTATGCCTCGCCTACACCTTGCACAGTGTGTGTGTCCTCTGCCCCCCGATAATACATGTGGTGACGATTGGTTGACAGGAGGATGCCAACTATTGCCAACCCATGTCTAAAAAATAGCCTATGATATATTACCAAGTTGTGGTGAAGGAGATATGGCCAGGAATACAAGTATGCAACCAACCACAACTCAGTTTTATACTTTTGTTATTAAATTACATTTGCACAATTCATAGGTACTTGAAATCGTTTGGGGTCTAATGAAGAACCAACTACACACCTCATTAGTCAAGACTGACTAATCCTCAAAACACACACACACCACACAGAAATAGAGGAGGTCACTTACCACATAGTTGAAGATGAAGCGGGAGTGGGACAGTTTGAGGTGTTTGAGTAGACTGTAGAGCTTCCTACAGTTGAGGGTGCACCAGGGGCAGTGGAGGTCGTCCCTCGCCTCCGTCTGCTGCCGCGTGTTATTGTTGTACAGGAACTGGGCAGGGACAAATTACAGTTACAACAAAGTCAACTGGAGGAGGTCATCCTACTTATGGTGTTTTAGTGGGTGGCGACAGTAGCGGGGCTGCATAATGCTTCAGCGTTTTGATGCCAAAAGCCCTAGGATACTGGTGATGCCAATAATCATGCCAGGCAAGAGGTCCATACAACAGTTAGGCTATGATTATCAGTCTTTCACTAAATCAGAGGTACAAAACAGCAATGCTAAAGCAGTGGAATATTGTTTAGGTGTCAAAAGCTGGCAGTAAATTTCTCAAATGAAAGAGACACCACAGGCTGAACACTTGTGTCTTTTGGGAGCCAACTGAGGTGGCAGAGAAGCCGTGGTCTAGACACAAGCATCCCCTGCTGGTGTGTGGTGTTGTACCTGATAAAATATACGCAGCTTCTGTCGCGGCTCACACAGGACCTGCTCTCTCCTCATCTGAATGTCTGTGCTGACTGAGTCTTTCACTGCTAACGGGAACAGAAGGAAGAATTATTACTGCGGAGAATCACAAACCCCTGAATTTTGGGTTTTTTTAGTACATCACATCTCAGAAAATGGAAAAATGGCAATTATTTCCCCAAATGATCCAGATTTGAAATTACATAATAGATATTACTGTGTGTTTTTTTTTCACTTCTAAATAGATCCCACACAAATGTCAAAAGAATGTGGGTGAAAATCCCACACTGTAACTCACCGCTTTACTCAGAGAATTTGGCAAAGGGATAAAGCTTTTTAGCCTCTTTGGTGCGTAAACTTTCCCACCTCACCCACACATACATTTTACCAACAGTCTTAATGAAGCACATCATTTGTGGTAAGACAGGCGATACTATCCTCCTCCCAGCCCTCTTCAAACCGTCCTCTGCTCTTAAGTGTCAAGGTGTGGATGCATACAAGTAAAGAATGTGGCTGGAGATCTACCACGTCACAGCATTTTTTTTATTTATTTTTTTTAAAAACAGCCAGCAACAAAAGAAGTTTAGTTCAAGAAATCGTGTCTTTTTTTTT
>CABFOQ010036332.1:0-17723 GCA_900660455.1 Gephyroberyx darwinii
AGAAATAGATATTCAAACTGAGATAAGGTGATATATTCTTGTTTTCCCTCTTGTGACATTTTCTCAATGATCTAGTGGGGGGAGGAGAAAGAGAGAGAGAGAGAGAGAGAGAGAGAGAGAGAGAGAGAGAGAGAGAGAGAGACTGTGTATACCTGTGTGCCCTCTCAGGCTTTTGCAGGTGAAATCGCTCCCGGACCGGCCTTTGATCATCTTCATCTCTAAGTGGGAGCGTCGCAGGTAGTATCTCTTCCACACCGGCCTCGCATGCTCACCCTGGACCACCGCAATGTTGCAGAAACCCCAGCGCTGAAGACACAACCTCCTGAAGGAAACACACAGAAGTGAAATTTACATATATGGGTCCATGTGGATCAGGCTTTTACTTTAGGCACTAAAAGAAAGCAAGGAAACCTGATGCACTGTGACATCTCCTGAACATAACACTCATGATCTACCTCAAGGGTTCTCAAACATTTTTATGCCATGGACCCCCATTAGGCCACGGACCCCCATTTGATAAGAATTGGTCCCAGAGCCCCCTATATAGGAGAGTCTTTGCTGTTGATTCAGTACTGAATTGTAGAGCTTTCTGCGCTGTATTTGGGGCAGTGATTTCAGTGAGACCTATGATTGCAAAAGTCACTCTTATACATTCTCCAAGTAGGACAACTTCTAATCAATGAAATAATTAGGGATAATTTTTTTTAATTATCCCTTATTATGCTGGGGCCCGCCTGGAATCCCCCTCGAGCATCCCCTACTGATCTACCTGATTGTGTTTGCAAGTGTAGCCTGACACACAGATAAAGACATTAAGTTAGTTAAACTCACCTCCATAACCAGGGAGTCTCTGCAGCTTCGTGCCAATCCTGAAAACATAAACATATTCACACCCACACCCACACCCACCCACACACACACACATATAACTGTCAGAAAACATTGATAATTGATTCTATTCCAAGTATACTTGGTTAGGTAACATGTAACAAGACAGGCTAAGTAACATTACTTCCGCAAACTGGCCAGTCCTTACCTTGCAGACACTTGAGGCGCTGATTAAATCTTCCTCGTTCAAGAATGTAAAAATCTGGATAATGCAATCACCAGTCAGGTACGGATGATGAGAGTCCATGTTGCAATAATATTAATAAACCGCAGCCTGTCAGCATCTAAGTCTCCGCACTAGAGGCATAAACATAGTACACTTTTGGTGGATACTACGGAAACTATATAGGGACAATGGCACTGTTTTGTTTCGCATTTGGCCGGTACGAACCTCTCTACGCCACCAGATGGCGCCATAATAAAAGGTAGGCGGCCCAGAAAGGTCTCCCAGGGCAGAAGCGCACTGAACGCACCGGTCGCCTTACTAAATTGAGAAGTGGGTGATCGGTATTTTGAAACACACCACATGAAAGGTTTTGAATAAATGTGATGCATCATAGTTGTGTGATTTTCACTGGAACTGGAACAAAGGTGTTCGTGGCACCTGGATAGAGGGGAATGATTCAGTCTACCTTATATGATGCTATCTACCTCTGGTAATTAATGCAAGTTATTTGCCTTGATCTTGATCTTGTTCGTCTGCAACTTTTTCAGAAGAAACCCCAGCGCCGAAGGCCCCACCTCCTGAAGGAAACACACAGAACGTACAATACTGAAGTTTACATATATGTGTCCATGTGGATCAGGCTTTTACTTTAGGCTAAAACAAAGCAAGGAAACCTGATGCACTGTGGCATCCCCTGAACATAACACTCATGATCTACCTCAGGGGTTCGCAAATAAACTTTGCTGCTTCTTTCTTTGCCAAGTCTCACGTGAAAAGAAGGAAATTTTTAGTGTTAATGTTGGTTAAATAAAGGTTAAATTGAAAAAAAAAGTGGGGGGGAAACCCTCTTTTACAGAGCCTAGACAAACTCAACGGCCAAATGAATAGCCATCCCAATCAATCTAGGTGAATTCACAGAAGAGGAGTGTGTGTTGAGATTCAGCCCTGGCGGGATTCCACAGCAGGGCCCCATGTCTCCTGTGAACACGCCCCAGATAGATGAGCCAGATATATAGCCAAGACCTGCGGGTAGCAGAGAAACTGTGAGAAAGAGATAATCGCACTTGTTCACCCCAAGGGTTACCTGTGACACCCTCGCAATGACAACAGGGCCCAGCAGAAGGGGGCCACGTAAAGGGAGTTTGGATGATATCCTAGCTGGCAGTTTGTAAAAAGTTTCCGAGTGTGTATTTTTGATGGTATTCGTCATTTGGAGTTACTCTGGAGTTACCTGGGCTGTGATCGATCGGAGAATAAGCGAAGCGAGTTATTCATCACTTCTAGAAATCGTTGCATGAAACTAAGAGTGGGGCCGCAATGAGTCGGAGAACACGACGCTGGATTTTAAGAGTTTTGCTTTGCCTAGGAATTGTTTATTTGAAAATTGGGTGAGCTGAGTTCATCTGAATCTATTGCGGGCTATTCTCAAACTCAAATCATTAGTTTATGACCATAGAAATTCACGACCGACACTAGGACTTTCATTTCTTTATGCTCCTCCAAAATAAATGTACCGTGCACTAGGCTAAGAAGCATAAAATTGACAATGTGAATGATACATAAATGTTTTAGTCGAAAATGTTTTACAGCCCATACCTCAGGTTGGCTCGTGTCTATGTTTACCACTTACCGAATAAATGGCATTCTTCTTCACAGTACGTTTAGTGTGAAGCATACAGGCGCATTCAGTAAAACTATCGGCAAAATCTTAGCCTATGAATCTCTTCTAATGGTGTATCTAAGCCTAAAGAAAGTTATAGCCTAGTCTCCAAACGACAAGAAAAGCAAAGGAGCATCTGTACACTTTTGTGGTAATAGTTTACGAAAAAGAACTATATCCTATCATAAAAAATAGGAGGGTAGTATACAAATATCCCAGTAAAACAATATCTTCCCATATTGTAATATTATAGGAATATTATGAGCCGGTTGATTTGACGATGAAGATGAATCAGATTGTTGCCGTTTTAGAGCTACCAAATCTTGTAAATGTCTGAGATTTAAAAACAAAAAAAAATAGATTATAGATTTGGATAAAAGATAGTAAAAACCTGATACCGCCAAAGGAAAGCGCTACTAGACAGAATGAAGGGCTTTATCTCAGACGTATCCATCTTCCATTCACAGTGGCTTCTCGTCGGTGGTGGCCCTAGGTGCGAGTATAATCTGTAACAAGATCCCCGGTTTGGCTCCCAGACAGCGGATTATCTGCCAGAGTCGCCCCGATGCCATTATCGTCATCGGAGAGGGAGCCCAAATGGGCATCAACGAGTGTCAGTTTCAGTTCAAAAACGGGCGCTGGAACTGCTCTGCGCTTGGAGAGAGGACAGTCTTCGGAAAAGAGTTGAAAGTGGGTATGTTGCCTGTCAGTTAAAGTTTGATTACAATTTGAATCTTGCTTTTATTTGTCGGCGAAAAACGCTTTATAATTGACCACCTCTGATCTTCCAGATGAGGGATGCTACGTCCACTGGTGCGCATTGTGCGTCAAGTGCGCACAGTTACCATCCAGCACATTTTTTTTTTTTTTTTGTGAAACCAACCAAAATGGTTCCTGACTCAGAAACCCCTAGTGCAAAAATTAAGAGCTATGCCACATTTTAATATGTTTTGTTGGAAGTACAGTATGTCCAGTAGCATTATAGCCTGCATTTGTTAGTTAGCAACCTTGACATGCATCCTTATCCAGCTTTATGTTTTACAAGATATATTCTGCAGGTGCTCACGGCCTCTAACGCAAAATTGCGCGAGACAAAATTGATCTACCAATATTTTGATGATTATCTGTCTTGCATAATCGCATCCTCACTGTAACTGGGATCCCATAAACAGCTAGTGTCTTTTACACAAGGCCTAGTTTTGCTCAGGACTTTGGACTGAGTCTGGCTTTCTGAGCATGTATAAAAGGTTTCTGAAGCCAGCACTTGCAACAAAGCTCTTTCAGCCCGGCAGAGTCTCCGGAGACACACAGTCACTGGTCTTTATCCTGTCTAGCATTGGGTGCTGGGGCTCTCACTGTAAGGACGATCTTACCACGGGTATAAATTACAGAGTAAAAATCAAGAGGAAAAGAAGACTCGAAGGTACTCAGCTACACCCACAGGAATAAATTAGAGAAACAAATAAGTTCCAATCAATGTTGTTACTGCTCAGACAAGTCTGCTCCAATGAATGGATGAACTTCAGTGGATGCCAGTCTGAGTTTATGACTGGGTTTTGTGAAGGTCTGTTGGCTACTGTGAACTTCAGATCAGACACATTAAATGCTGTTAGATATTGAGGACACTCAAATAATAGTAGGACAACATGGAGTATATTGATATTTTGTGGAATTCTACTCATAGTGTAAGGAGTTTCATTGCCACCGGGGTGACATTGTAAGACCCTTTAGGTAAAAACATTGATTTTGTGCAATCTAATTTTAGAACTTTTTAAACTCCCCCCAACCAGAATTGTTGCATTAAAAAGCTATAGCCAAATACCCTTTTACACAATGGTCAGTAGCTTGGACCAGCTGTTTGGGGCCATCTTGCCTGCTTCTGTTGGAAAGAAGGGATTATCTCTTCATGCTGTTGAAATGAAAACAGTGGTGTTTCACAATCTGTTCCTTTATGAATGAGTGGTTTAAACCCATGAAGAGTCTTGGCTATGGTTCCAAGAGAAGAGTCCAAGTCTATGGCTTGGACAACCATACCAAATAGATTGGTTTCACTGATCAGATTAGTGGCAGAAGCAGAATGGTTGTAAATGAATGCCATTGTGGATGCCAAGCTGGAGTGGGGATCTGCTGCTTGCAATGGTTCTGAGGGTGGAAGGAGAATGACCAACGGACTGACATAATGCTTAGGTGAATGTGAGGTTCAGCAGCACTCAACACTATCGAATTTTAGTCTGTAATCATGTTTACACTCATACTTTACTCTTACACTCATACTTAGATCTTAGGTAGCTGTACTGCATGACACTGTAGAGATAAAAGGGAAACGTGGCAGAGACATAGTCATGTGGCAATTCAACTATTATAGTCCTTTTGAGTCTTCAGAGTCTATTCTGCTTTTAATATCTCTCACCACTTACTACAAGGTTATGAAGAATTCATACCATCTTTTGTTTAACTCATGCACTCAGAACTCCAGGGGAAAAATTAACAACGGTGCAGTCAGAACTGACTGACTGCACTGACACACCTTCTTTTTTGGCTTGGAGCCCATTGACTCTATAAAAACGTCCACATAATTGATGCCTCAATATGACTTTTTTTCAATGGCAAGGGCATGCATCCAAGATGTTTATCAAAAATATGGCAGCTTCACACAGTGAACCTGGTGGCAGGAGGAAGTAACAAGGAGGGTATCATGTTTGTTTTGAACAAATAGAGACAGGAGGAGTTTACACATAGATATTATGGATATTATCATCAACAGTTTCCTGTTAACATGGGTTTGTATCACGTATCTAAAAGTTCAAACATGCTGGTTGATAAACATCACATCATCTTCATGAATCTGCATTATGATGGCATTATAGACTTTCACATGTATTATTAGAAGAAAACGGTTTACCTTAGTTTGCATTATGACAGAGTGAGGCAGATCTAACTAGTCCCATATAGAGTGTAAAAATGATCTTTCAAAATAAAACATTTACTTCTTCCTCATTGCATTTTCTCTTGGCTTATTTGTTTTGATTCAGGAACGTTGTTGTGGGATCTCCCTATGAATTCTGACAGGTTAACTTTTAATTATCTGTCGATAATTCAAACACTCCCTTGTGTGTAAATGATTTGTTAGCTGGACTTTGGAGAGATAACCCCAGAATGAAGATTCTGATGTTAGTCCCCTATGAGTTTACATAGAGTGTGCCAGTTTCTGATTGGATCAATAGCTCTTCCTTCCCGACAACCCTCTTATTCATGCTGCTTTATTGACTAGTCACTGGCAGCCATTTTGGTTCACAGACAGGACAGTTTCCAGGTCAGGTTCCAGAACAGTGCAGCCCTTGAGTGATATGTCAGTAAGACTCTGTTGTAAGCACACATACTGTTAATGGTTAATCTGTTTTTTATTTAAAAATCCTGTTACCTACTTGTTGTATTCCCCTGGACGGGAGGAACAACTTGGAATTTCATATTCCTCTCAATTTCTATCTATCTATTTAAATCTGTGCATGCCGTGGAATACCAGGTGTTGAAATATGTTTAATGTATTTACCACCTTTTCTTCTCCCCTAGGCAGTAAAGAGGCTGCATTCACCTATGCCATCATCGCAGCAGGGGTCGCCCATGCCATTACCGCAGCCTGTACACAGGGTAACCTGAGTGACTGTAGCTGTGACAAGGAGAAACAGGGCTTCTACAGCAAAGGCCAAGGCTGGAAGTGGGGCGGCTGCTCGGCAGACATCAGCTACGGCCTGGGCTTCTCCAAAGTATTTGTAGACGCCCGGGAGGTCAAACAGAACGCCAGGACACTCATGAACCTCCATAATAATGAGGTGGGACGCAAGGTAGGTGTTCAGCATGACGCTCTCTTCATTCATTCTCTGCAAGGACTTGTAGAACATGGAGTATGTTGTAGGGGGCATCCTCACATCTCATTTCACCAAGATCCTTTTAAGGCACAGAAGAATGTGTAAGTGAAGATTAAACGTGAGGGTGAACTGTTGGTTAATTACATGGATTAACACGTTTAAGATTGGTCTCAGTAACTGTGGCGGTTGTGATTTAATAGTCTCTGCCATGCTGTGGTGTGGGCGAATCTTGCCAAGGATCTGGGCAAAAGGGCCAAGATTAAACAGGCAGTAGAATAAAGGGTTGCTTTTAGAGGAAGAGCTGTTTAAGTGGCAGGGTTTGATTACAACCCAGATCTCTACGCTGCAAAACAGATTGACACTAGAAAAAGGCATTAGCACAGTCCCCCATGCTTTGCACTGTTGGGACAGTATACAGTTACCTCTACCACATTCCCTCACACAATTCCTCTAATATCATAGACCCACATCAGGTGTGATGCGCTTGTACATGGGCCACAGAGCTGTTTGCTGTGTGGTACTAGTTTTGATCATCACATATGTGTTCCCATTTCTTTATACCTTAGATGTTGCCATAGCTAGTGCCAGACAAAGATAATCCCTAAAACATCTGAGGAGTTTCGTGATCTGTTCACATGCTCAGTGGGCTCATGGTTCCTGTGCATCCATGGCTGCAGAACATTGCGGAGAGACAGAGAGACTCCAGCAAGTCTAGAGGTTAGAGATTGAGTGGAATAGTGTGCCAAACAGCTCGGGCGAGGTTGGAGTTTGTGAAGAGGAAAGAAGCACCTCTGCCCAAGTCAACCCAGCTCCACTCTCTCTCTCTCTCTCTCGCTCTCTCTCTCTCTCTTTGTGCCACAGAAGCCTGATTCACACAACCAACACGTCCCCACACCGGCTGAAAAGCCTCTTCTCACACATTGTACTGAGCAGATCACTGCTGCCTTTCTGTGTGCATTTCTGGAGGCTGAATTCAGATTGGCTTATCTGCACAGCTAAATTGCCTCCCAGTGAAGAGACTACACTCATGGATTCAAACTATGAGCAGTTTTCCTTCTTTCCCTTCTCTCTGGTAATAAATGGGCTCTCTGTTTTGATAGTTATCCCCCTCCTTTATTTATGCTAATCAAAGCAGTGACACTGAGCAGGAGCGCTGTTCACAGTTCCCAGGTCGAAGACGTCCAGACAAAGGCTGTCACAAGTGTTGGTCACAGGACAACTGATGGATTAGGGAGTGGAAGCCCAGGGTTTTATGAAGTGGCTCGCTCAGGGAAAAGTTGTTTTTCTCCTCTTGTTCACACGTCTGTATTACGGTATTATTCTAAAAGTTTCATTTCCACGAACACATAAATAGTTAGTCCATCATTTTGGAACTACCAAGAGCTGTAAGATGCTTCAGTACTATACCACAAACCAAACATGTATGATTGTAGCATAAGGAAATTGGACTTGACCTTGCTTACCAAACTTCCATTTTCAGTCGGTGGCACTTCTCATTGTCATCGGTTCAGGATTTAGGAGTAAACCCCGTCACTCAGCACCTTGTACAGTCGCTCTTGACATTTGTGTGTTGTGTGTGGTGACTACACACACAGAGTCTGAAATCTGATACAGTATTTTGGCTTCTGTGTATATAGTATCACACAGCTATGTGGTGGGGCTGTGCTCAGTCAGTCCCCAGCCATAGTGTATTATTATTTAATTACACATGTTCCTCACTTGCCTTGAATTGAGATGTTTGAAATGTGAGTTGAAATGATCAGCTGGCAAAGTATATTTGAAATAGACTATTTGATGAAATAGAGAAATATGAATTGCTCTAATAATTTAGTGTGGTTGTAGCTAACCATAGCATTAAACAGAAATATGAGTGGTACTATCACTGGCCTCACTGGAGAGTCTACCTACAGACTAAGTTGTTTTTGTATGTCTAGGTCCTGGAGAAGAACATGCGACTGGAATGCAAGTGTCATGGTGTCTCGGGCTCCTGCACCACCAAAACCTGCTGGACTACACTTCCCAAGTTCCGCGAGCTCGGCTACATTCTCAAGGAGAAGTATGCCCATGCGGTGCACGTAGAACCAGTCAAAGCCAGCCGCAACAAGCGTCCTAAATTCCTCAAGATCAAGAAGCCCTACTCCTACCGGAAGCCCATGGATACAGACCTCGTGTACATAGACAAGTCTCCTAACTACTGCGAGGCGGACCCCGTGACAGGGAGCATGGGGACGCAGGGCAGGGTGTGTAACAAGACTATGATGCAGCAGATCAGTGGCTGTGACTTGATGTGCTGTGGCCGGGGATACAACACACACCAATACTCCCGTGTGTGGCAGTGCAACTGCAAGTTCCTGTGGTGCTGCTATGTCAAGTGCAACACCTGCAGTGAGAGGACAGAGGTGTACACCTGCAAATGAGAGTATTTATTGGATGGTGTGTGTATGTGTATGTGTGTGTGTGTAAGTGCACGCGCTCGTGTGTGTGTGTGACCATGTCTGGGGGCATTTGAGGTGTATGCATGTATGTTTGCATGGACAAAGTGGAACTGTTAAACTGAAGGCTGTTTTGCAGTCTAGCCATACATAAGGAGGAACTACTGTACATACAGTAAGTTGAAGATGGGGCATCATGACTTCTTTTGCACACAAAGCCCTTCACCCCTCTTCATGGATTTTTGTGTTTGCTGGGGTGCAATGATGAATCAGTGTGACAAAACATCGTAAAGGGAAAAGCTGTGCCCTGGCATATGGGATTGGATGGCTACAGTGTGAGTCAAAACCTTAAGCTATGGACGTGTACCGACATTTTGACTTTTGAGGACATGAACATTGCAAATGCAACTTAATCAACGCTTGATGTGATTGCTGGGCAGTGCAGACTGCTGTAGTTCTCTGCTCCTAGCTCACTCCCTATGCACAGATGACATGACACAGCCATTGGGAATATTTAACATACTGTATTTAGAAATTCAAAAGTAATTAATATTAATTTATTCTTTAAAACTACTGATTTTGTCCTTTGTGGATCGACAATAACTAAATGACGGGAGGTTTTAGTTTATTAATGCAATCAAAAATAGTCCACAGTAAATACACTGGAATTGAATCAGCCTGGAATAATATGTTGTGTTGTAGAATAATGTTGTTCCAGATGAAACTGCTGTAGGCCACTCACATTGACCCTCTGACCTTCGCATGAGTTTGTCTTCCCTGTGTTTGCTGCTAGTCTAGAGAATCCCACTTTGTGAGGTTGAAGGCTGTACGCTCTACTGACTGTCTTCAATGGCAACGCTCACTTCAAGCTGATTTAGCTTAACAGGACTTATTCACTGATCAAAAACACAGGCACATTTTCCACTTTTGGTAAATATTGGTTAATAGAGTATATTTTGTAAAAGGCTATTTTTATATGAATGTCTTATTTATATCTCTTGCATATTCAATGTCGAGTTCTCCCCTTCATCCCTGTTGTTAAATCCTGAAAAAGCTGATATGTAAGTTGGCCCCTGCTGTCACTGCCATAGTTGTATATTGTACGTGATAGAAACTGTTTATATATGGCTGTGTTCAAACTGCTGTGTTTACTGCGTTTCATGACTACTATTGATGGAATACAGGAACAGAATAACACTAACAAGCCATGACTCTGAGAGTTTGATTTCCAATATTGTTTACTCACACAGCGATCTCATTCTGACCCTGAAGGGACTACATATGTGAATGTCACATCATACAGGAATTGCCTACATAGTATGCACAATGTTGCTTTATTTTGAATGCTTGTCATCTCTGGGCTTGAACAGGTGTACCATGTTGTGTATGGATGGACAGCAACCTGATGAAGTTACTCAATATATCAACATTATGGAGAATTGAGTGAAGAGGATATTGACCATATTCTTCTCCTATCCATAAGCCATTGTTGTTTTGGAGCTGCTGAACATTTATTACCATTATGACTTTTATTATCTTTATAATTAACTGTAGATTCATTTCTTTACTTTCAACTAAACATAAAAGTGCATTGTAATTAGTCATAGTTTTATGGTGGTTTGCGTTGTAATCAACCACTCATAAAGTCTAAATCAAGTCATAAAATGAAGATGAAAGTGCTCAGATAGCATATGGCCATGATGGAGATAAATCACTTCTCAAAGGGCTTATGCTACAAGCACAATGTGTGCAATACACAGCAGCAGAAAGAGAGACGTTCTTTGAGGGGCGAAAGTTATTCAAGCTTAATTGAGGGCCCATCTTGCAGACTGGGAAGCAGTTGAATGTGTCGGAGGAGAAAAGTGTTTGTGCTCTAATGGTAGGGTACCAGAGTAATTGATGAGGCTGGTTGGGCAGACTGTCACGGTGATGACTTGCTCAGTCGGGAGGAGTGGGAGCTGTCAGGTGATAGATGACTCGCACATCTGCTTCATTCAGTCCTGGGCCACTAGTTGCTACAACAACTCCACTGCAGCAGAGAAAATGCAAGGCAGTCTCCAAGAGAGGCAGGGCGACGTGTCAGGGAAATGTTAACGATGCTAAAGCCCACAGTCGTTATAGATTCCACTCCCATCGGCCTGGAGGTGGAGTGCGGAGACGGGCCCGAGGTGCTGATGGAAAACCTGCTCCCAATAACCTCTTGGAATCGACAAATGTTCCCTGTAAAGTTTTCACCTGTTCTGTATTTTATGACATTTCCACGTGGGCATTTTCCCAGTAAAAGAGGTTTTTTTTCCTCCTCACTGACACAGTTGAGACACATGAGAAGTCCGGTCTAACTTGCAGTAGATTAGCAGTATTATGTGTCATTGGCAGTGATGATCTGCTCAGAATAGAGAAAAAAGGGATGTGAAGGGGATAATAACAGAGGCTTCTCTTTGTCTGACAAAAGCTTTCTGCTTTCATAATATTGATACAAAAGACTCAGGCATAACAATAGGCAGCTGCCCAAAAAGCCCTGGTTAAACTTAAACTAGGGTTGTGTGGACGACATGTCACATTAGCTCAGCTTTAAGAAGTACTTGTATTGTTCTTCTACCATTTACATCTCAGAGGCCCTAATATGGGTCACCTATTTACTTTCACTTAGTCATGCCATAGGTTTATGTTTACATGCGGCAAAATCTACACAAAAGTTTGTGCAGACACTTTAAATGAAGTGCTCGAAGGCTGCATCTCTTAAAAAATCCCGCTAATGCTGATTAATAGCGAAGCTTTGCACCATCAAAGCTTTGATGCTATCATGTACTGTATGCTATGCTCTGTCAAACAAACAATGTAGTTGTAGCTACTGTTCCAGATAATCCACCTGCAGTATTTTCCAGTCAGGTGCAAAACACCACCACACAGAGGCCACAGTCACCTCATCCCCACTGAGTCACAAGCACAAAATACCACCTTCTTTGATATCACAGCCTAAGTCAGACACCCTGCAGGATCACTGAAATGCTAATTATACTCTTAGCTGTGTTTCTCCATAAACAGGACTAGGTCCATGCCAAGATGTTCAGGGGTGTGATATCCATGTTGCTCTGAAGTGGGGTTGCTTTAACCTTTGGAGTTTTGTTTATAAACACACACAAACACAAGCGCACACACCTACACACCTATACACACACACACACACACATCACCTGCGGTAGTTGGAAATTGGTGGTAGCTGGAGATTTATGGTTAGTAGTCTGGCTCACTCCCTGTGTTATTGCTGGAGGCTTGCCATGGCTTCCCTACCTACTCCCATGACCTGTTACATTAGGGCAGCCCAGTAGTGTGCTCCAGCCAGCAATTAGCGTCAAAGTCAGCCATTATACTTTTAAAACATTGAGGCATGATCCATCCTGCTTCTTGCTTTATCATTAGATCAGCCTTGACTAAGCCACAGATTCAATTCACAACTGAACTTGAAGTTTAACAACCATTTGATGGAATCAATCATTTTTAGTTTTTACATCCTATTCACATTGCCATCATACACATTAATTACATTGACATGTAAACCAGTGATCAGATCTCTTTTATTCTCATAGCGGTTCTGTACTGTTTTTGGTCTACATAACAATTATCACAGAATGAGAATTATATATCTACTGAAGACATTTTGCCTTTCCCAACAAATCCCCAGAGAGACTCATAATAATAAAGCAAAAGAGTTATAAAGTCATACAGTGCCCTCATTCAAAACAAGACTCTCTATGTGTCAGAACTGTACTGTCTCAACAGTTTCAAACATTTCACTCAAACAAGGGGGACACCACTAAAGACAATAATTTGAAGAAGAGGAGGAGTGAGAAAATGTGCTCTCCACTTTTTCTCTCCCCCCTCTCGCTCTTTCTGACCATAAATCTTCTGACACATGATTATGTCAGTCATACTTTTGTTTTTCCTCTGGTTGAGACATGCACAAGCACCTGAGCGCTGCACAGTAAATTGCAGAGCACAAGGTTGTCTTTATGTGATTCCAGAGATACTGTATGGGCACGGAGCTCATTCATGCACTCTCTTAACAGCGTGCTGTTTGAGGCTCTGCGATGGAAGCCAGAGATAGCCACAATATCCACTCCCCACAAGAGAGATCCACAACTGTTTGTCTCAAAGCAGCCCTCACAGGGTCTATCTGACTTCCCATGGTCTATCTGATTTCCCAGGTAAACACGGTGGTCAGATAGCTTCATGGTATTGTCAGTGGCATTAAGACAATCTCAGAGAAAGACAGCCTGGGGGATTTTAAAGGAGCCATTCAAGATGATTTGGAATGAGCATACTGGCCCGCTCCACCAGCCTCTGTGGTTTGCAGAAAGCTGCTGAAATATGTAATCAGGGCACAGTAATGCATCTGGGAAATGGGGAAATGAGAACTTTGAGTGCATATGTTAAAGGTTGCCTTTGATGATTGTGCATGAGCTGTGGTGTATAATGATGTATCTTCAAACAATCTGAGCACCCCATATGATACTTTTTTTTGTTTTTGGAGTGGTTTGGAACAGGGCTATGGAGGGCCCTCATACCTGCCCCCCCTAGAAGACGTCACCTGAGCCAAGCTTACAGTAATCCTCCGACGTCTCAGGCGTCCTGACACGGGATGTTTTGAACAATAACACCAAACTCACTATAACCCCAGAAGGCCCAGAGACTACATATCACTGATCTTCCTCCAGCAGCATGTCAACCAGCCAGCTAGCTTCTTAGTCAGTCAGTCAGCCTGACAGCCCTGCCTTGTCGTCAAAAAAATATAAACTGTCATCACCTACCTTGATTTGATTGTTTCCTCTTGGTTTGACAGGACAACAGGTTCATGATTAACTGTGTCTCGGTGGCGCAGTTTCACTCAGTGGTTACCGCCTGATTATGAAACTTAACCCATACAAGGGCTCACCTCACCAAGTCAACACACAGCACACTGAACCAGAGGGGAGACAATACTGAAATGAAATTATCTGTATATTAAGCCATCAATCACTCATCAATCATTTAGATTTCTTTGATTTTCAAGAAGTGAAGCCATATTGCAAGGAAAGGTGCACAAACAAGTCATTGTGAAGTAAACATTCTGCGTGTACTTCACTGATGGTGTCATAGCTTCCAGACGTCTCTTGGCTGAAAGGTTCAGAGGGAGTTGCAATGAATTCTCTCCTCTAGCATCTTGTAACCTGTCCAGACATGCTCCTAAATGTATCATTGCAGAAAGCCATGAAACAATTTGAACTGATGCTGCCAGTTTAAATAACTAAACCGTGTGGTCAGAGCTATTATATCATTAATCTTCTCCCTCTCTCCACTCATGCTTTGCCAAGATATGGAAACACCCTCACCTTCAACCCAAGTGAAGTAAAAAGATACCTGAAAGCACTTCTTTTGATATATATCCCACAATGCTGGTCACAAAAGTGTTTTCAAGTTGATGCCACAAACCTTTTCAATCATTTAACCTGCATGTCATTCCTCTCTGCTGCAGTTTAGAGAATATCCGAGGAAAGAATTTGAAAGACTTGAGAAAAATATGCTGTTACAACACCCTGAAAACTTGTTCTGCACAATAGGAATTAGTATATATGGGTCACGGACCGGTCTTTCATGTGGTTAATTGCGTACTGTATTGATGTCTTGATCTATGATAATAAGCTCCCTGTAAATAATAGCCAGTGTTGGCTGTAAACAGGGTAAAGGCCTCAGTAGAGATGTCTGATGGGTGCTAACTTAGGTCACTCTCTTCACATTTCATTATTTGGACTCAGCAACTATTTTCCTGGTGATTACATTGAGTACTTGAGTACAATACATTCACAATCACTATGAAGTTCCTGATCTATTTTGAAAAACGTAATTGAAGCGGTGGGTAATGTGCACTGAATGACCTCCAGAGTAAGAATAGAGGCTGTGACAGTGGTAGATGATTCTACAGTTCAGCACAGGGTCAAAGGTTTGTCTGTGGGGCAAGGGAACACAGCTGGATGCCCTGCTCTGAGGTCAGCCTCAGTGATGGTAATGAGATAAAGAATAGGACAAAAGGGAAACGGGATAAAGAGAGCGATGAAGGGGAGAGAATCTTTTGCTCACCCTTAATGATTTTTAGGGAGATTTCACCTACAGTAAGTTGATTTATGATTATTGTTGTGTTGTATGTCTCCATTACAATACCGAGTCCAGGGGATATAAACAATGTTTTTGACTGCCCATTCATTAGTTAGTGTCTTCTCTTGGCCTAGTTAAATCCAGTATGAAAGGCTGATGGGCAGTGACTCCTGATACTGTGCCAGACAGTGACAAACATCCCAAAGGGTTTCTGGCAGGAAGTCTTTAGATTCTGTGCTCTTTTGCAGCCAAGGAAATGACCCTGCCATGCACTGATGGAGATATTAGTAGGACACGTCGAGAGAAAGACTGCTTAAAAGAAAGACCGTAGAATGGGCTAGAGTGGAAGGATACATCTATCCCCTACAGCTTCCACAAGAGGAAAGAGTATAGTGTTAGTACTATGATCTGTTGTCACCCGCAACTCTTGAAGCGGGAACAAAAGGAGTTGGAGCATTGTCAGCTGGCATGGATACCAGAGCGATCATTTCCATCATAAATCACAATTATTCAAAAGGATAGGTGTCTAGTGACAGGATGAGTAGGCCTAACAAAGAGGCGTCTGCTGTGACTGAAACTTACCTGAAGTGGAAGCTGTTCTGTTCATAATGGTGATGGTTTCTGCTGAGAGGACAATTGCAAAGCAGTCTGGGGGATATAGAATGAGGATACATACCGGTAACAGCTTTCGGTGAGAACTATGTCAGGGTAGTGTTCAGCACTCTGATTTGGTAGTCATGTGACATTTAGGACAATCAGATTTTCATGGTAATTGTGTATAACACCATATCAAGTTTGCACGGTGGCATATATCAGATATGGATTTTTTTTTATTTTTTAAAACGATGAGGCAGGGTTTATCCATTCAAACACCATTTTGTCCAATTCTGGGAACAAAACGAAAATGATTTATGGTAATGCTGATGACAAATACATTGGCAAGAGAGCTAAAAACTACCAACTACTAGATGAGGCTTGACAGGTGATAGCTGGAGACATCCACACCAGAGATGCAGCCTATAACAGGGGGAAGCTTGCTGCAGGTGGCAAACCTTCAAAGGCAAAAGTGGGAGACATGTTAAGACATCAAACCACTCTACCATAACACATATAGCGAACAGAGACATTACAGAGTCATCTACACACACAGTGCCAATAAGGTTCAGACAGGTAAACAATAGAATCATAATGTTTCCTTTTAACACCAGTTGTCTATATTAAAAGTGTATATCACCTATAGTAATATTATTCTGTAAGGCACACACGCACATTGAAGCGCCCCTGACTCTTGAGGGATTTATGCATGGATATCAGATTGACTTGTCATTACAGGACATTCCTACTACAGCGACATACGATAAACTCTGGGTAGATATTTACTGAGATGCAACACAATGTGTCCTTTTAAAGGAGAAACTGTGTGACAAAGAAAAGAACACCTGCTATTTGATAAAGGCTGTCAGGTAACTGAAACAGAATGGGCATAGTTTGTGAGGCAGGGAGAAGGCCAAGGAGCAGTCGCCCCCTAGAGTTGGGGACCAGTATCACACAGAGGTTCTTCAACCACAGAAAATACATTTTGTTGATGGTGTAAAAACTGATTTGGCAACAATAACAACATTGTGAATCTTCATCAAGCTAGACAGAATTTCTCTGATGGGTTGCTTGATTGATTTAGAAATAAAAAGAAAACAGAGCCACAATATGACAGGGCCCTCAATACTCTAATGACAGGTTTATCTTGAGCGAAGACAGAGACAAACATTACCTCAGAGCTGCCTCCTCTAGTGCTGCAGGAGACTGTACACCCCAAAGACAGTGTCAATGCAAGAAGACAGCACTGATCTGTCCTGGGGGAAATTCCATTCTACTAATGTCCCTCACTGTGCAGACTGTAGTTGTCAGTGTCGGGTCATATGATGATATATATGTGCGTTTTAATAATGGAAAAATTCCACTATCATGAACACATGTATGTGCAGCTCAATCTGAGGACATGAGCAGTATTGCGATGGCGACCAGGCTAGATATGTCATATAGTTAGAGAACAAGAGATAAAGGAGAAGGGGAGCTCCAGGAAGCCCAAACTACTTGGTGTACACAGAATATTAAAACCACCAGAATTATATTTTTCTGAATGGGAAGTTTTATATACATGGAAATTGCAGTCAGCTGGAATAACTGGAAATATGAGCAGAAATCTGATCTGGAAGCCTAATTTTATAAATTCTCATTTAATCAAAAAAGGTCTGTGCAGATCCTGGGGGATCTGTTCAACGGTTCCACTCTGCCCTTTACAAAGGAACTCATGTTACAGCATAATGTTTCGCTTCATAAAAGAGGGCAGTAGCAGGAGATGACGGAGGTAGGCAGTTCACCTTCACGGTTGTGCTGTTCAACCAACCAGTTTACTGTGACACACCTGGGATGCCTAAAACCTACAAGTGCCCCCCAAATTGGACCACTGAATGAAAGTGAAACACATGAAATTACCTTTTGCAAGTAGTAATTGGTTAGATGTACAGTACAATCTTAGAAAGTCCTGGTCCCTCCTTTCACAAGCTGCCTCAAAGCCAGTTGGG
>CABFOQ010036334.1:2444-19171 GCA_900660455.1 Gephyroberyx darwinii
ATGGGGGGGGGGGTAGTTAATATATAGCCATGCACACATACACACATACATACATACACACACACACACACACACACACACGCTACTCACTCTGTTGGCTTAATGAGCGGGCTGCTTCCCAACCGAAATGATGGCCTGTCCTCTGTGATTGTTCCCTTACGTAGAAGAAACTTTTCTGTGAGATCAAATCCTGCAAACAAGATCACAAAGTGTCAATGTTTTAAAACAAGTCAGCATTGTGATCTGGACACTGCACCTGTGATCGTACGTACCTGTGATTTCCAGAGGACGATCTAAACTATCAGAAAAACGCTGATCCTCTACTTTCAAAGGGGGACATGAGCTATCTAGAGGACAGAAATATCATCATGTAAGTCATATATCTGTGTTATAGTGAATCATTACTGTCTCCGAGAATTCAGAGAGTATTGTGAACAATACTGAACAACCTTGTTGGCCAAATGAGCATTATGAACAAAAAATCCAGTTCTTGAAATAAATTCTATTAATTGTGCACTCTTTTGCCTTGTTGACCATTAAAGGACTGTAAAGAGGTTTGTGCTGATTTGTGCTCATGTTCAATTCATATTTGGAGTATTTTGACTTTGCTTTCATGGAAATGAAAATCTTGAATTGAATTCCACACTCAAACAGAATTCACATAATTTATTTCATCAATCTTAAAGAGCTCAGTTTAGATTTGGAACATGACCAACAGAGCCAAGACTTTAATCTGTGATGTAATTAAGAGGCAAGCCTGGAGCTGCTCCACCGACGCTGAATGAGAAACTGACTTTGTGGATATTGATGGTACCCAGAATAGTTTTTCAGGACTT
This sequence comes from Gephyroberyx darwinii, assembly GCA_900660455.1. Classification (NCBI taxonomy): domain Eukaryota; kingdom Metazoa; phylum Chordata; class Actinopteri; order Trachichthyiformes; family Trachichthyidae; genus Gephyroberyx; species Gephyroberyx darwinii. The sequence goes on from CABFOQ010036334.1 coordinate 3,281, forward strand.
TGGGCATTTTTTTGGTTCAAAACTGTTAGCACTAGAATGAAACAGATCTCAGTTGAGTCTATCATCACATATCAATGTCTTGGATCTTGGCATTGGGAGACAATTTTTCAAAAAAATTAAGTGGACTGTCCAACATAATTGGAATAGCATTCTGTAGGGTGGATTTGTGTTGTAAATATATCTTAAAGCTGTTTGCATATTTGCTTGTATTGGAATAAAAGTAAATCTATACAGTTTTAATGGGATGGCAACGATATGCCAAGCTTATTTAGCTGCACTTCAAGAATATATGCATGTTTTCTCACAAAAAGTCAAAAAGGATTGGGGATTAAACGCAATAATATTATTGCAATTACCATATGCAAGCACAAAGGCCTTTGAGTCATAAAAGACAAAGCCAGTTGCTAGATATTGAAGCTTTCATATCTCATCACTGATCTCATCACTACGCAAATTATTCTAGAAACTTAATCACTAAAAGTCATAGGTTTATTTTTCTATTAATGCTCATGAATTTGCAATTAAGCTGGAGTCCTTCTGTGACAGGATGATTTATGGCGAGGAGAATAGTGCTGAGGAAATTTGATACTTTAGAAATATTCACAATAAATGAATCTACGTATGTATGTATGTATATATGTATGTATGTATGTATGCATGCATGTATGTATGTATGTATGTATGTATCTATCTATCTATCTATCTATCTATCAATGTTATTATACATACTATAAACTGTATGTTCCCACTGCAATGCTTGAACAAATGCAGGAACACAACAATTACTTTTATATTAAAAATAAATACCAAAATTGCATTCTACTATAGAGGAAATATACATTCCCTGAAAGAAAAGCTGACAGCAGCAAACATACATACCTATTCTTTCATTCACTGCCATTCCGAAAGTGCAAGGAATGGAATTTACAGTCCAAAGAAAAGCCGTCCATCTTAGCAAGTAACTCATGTCTTTTCTGGCACAAGCAGTCCACTTGAAGCCCTGGATGCAAGTAGAATATTTACACATTTAAGTCAAACACAATTGAACACAATTGAACATTTAGTAAAATGTATAAATTAATGACATGCTTCATAGCAATCTCAATTCACAATCTTTCTGGATGCATATCTTTTTGCTACAAGTCAACTTTATCAAAGACAATTTGCCATTTTGGATAACTAAACTAGGAGATAACTTCTACACTATTACTCTGAGGCATCTGAGAAAGGCCTACAAAGCCCACCAAATCACCAAGACACCCTGTCTATAGTTTAAGGTAATTGCAAAAAAACCTTGTGAAAAATGCTATCTCATGTTTAGCAGCCAAAATATAGTCAATTAAGATTACTTTTTATAAATATGACTACTATATGAATACTGTCATTACATGAGAGTGCAAAATTATAATACTGAGTTGCTCTCCTCTCTCTGTCAACTCTAAACTGGCATCGCATCAGATTAGCTCTCATTGGTTCAAATTTTGGAAGTCCCTTGTCATGCAACGTAAGAGTTGGAGTCACACATTGGATTAGTCAGAAGAAAGAACTGAAATGTCTAGCTGCTATTCTTAATGTGACTTTGTTAAGTCCTTGTTAATGCTCAATACACAGCAGCAAACATTTCACCAGTACAGCTTTCATTGGTGACCCACTATTCTGCTGTTGTTACCTTAGAGGTCATTAAGTGCATCTTCACAGGAGCTTTGACTTTGGTTGAATTTCTTTGCACTGAAACAATCTGGTGACTGTGTGATGGCTGTTCAGTGTTTAGGAAGCTAAGATGGGTAAATCTCGAGAAAGATCTTCTGTGACCTTCTGTGTTTCGTACCATAGCACTGCGGTCTTCAAGACTCACAGTCAGACAGTCAGGGTGAGACACTTCATTCCTCTGTTTTTTTCCCGTCATGACATTTCTGTTGTTTATCGAGCAATATCTAATTAATAAAAGAACGTGCAAGTTGTATTATTGTGAAAATTCAAGTTGAAAACATCTGAGCTGGGATTTTTCACTCATGTCCCTTCACTCGTGTCTCTTGTATCCAAATGATATTTATGTGACATCGCACAAGAGGAGAACGTTCTTCTGAATTCTTTATTGATTCGTTTGCATGGCCTGATGCAGTACAGTGATGTATGGCAAAGTATATAGCTAAATCATTATATGATTGTATGACACTGCATAATCTGGCATTTTATAATAAATCACATTGTTGTATAAGCAATGCTGCTATGTATGTATATAATATGCTAAAAGCTGTGTTTATATTTTCATGTTACCAATTCAGCTGCCCAGTAGCCCAGTAGCTTCACATCACTGTATTTTCCATGAAAGAGCTCAAGGCAGCTGATCAACTCTAGAGCCAGTAAGCTGAGATCTGTATGTCATTGCTTCAAATAAGCCGTGGGACTGTACAGAGTCTGTACTTCTTTTCAGAATACTACAATTACTGTTTTAGCAATATCATGCAATGATAATACTATGACATTGAGCTGAATGAATACTGCAAGTTACATGTCTAATAAGATGTTTTACTCCAAGTTTTTTTTTGCATTATTTTACTTCTTCTGCTTTGTAATGCTAGTAACTGATGATGCCCCCCTCATATCTTGCCAGTCGTTAGTCTACTCATCTCCTCCTCCATATATTTCAGATTTATTTCCCTAATCAATTTTTAGTGTCATATTTCCTCAACATGTTTTGGTGTCAAAAGGAGATTATGTGAGAAGTCTCATTCCATCACTGACACCTACTCTTACAAAACGCCCTCCCCATATACTCATTCAGCTCATATCTGGTTATAGCCATAATGGTAATGCCTTTCTATGTGACTGTGGCACTCTACTGTGTTTTCATCACCGCACTCCAGCTACAGAATAGGAACTCAGTGTCTTGCTCAAGGACTTCAGGGCGGACATCAGGGATCAAACCTGGGACCTTACAGTTACGGGTCAGTATCTCAAACCCTTAGCCCATGCTGTCAACCTAACAATCTGCATCATTATCATGCTATTTGAAGGCTAGGTTTTTAAAAGTTGATTTAGAAAATGTAACCTATTGTCATTAAAGTTAAGTAAAGTGAACTATTCTCACTCAAACTGAATAGGCTACTTTCATTAACTTTGGGATTACTTTGCCACCTAAAAGTACTGTCAGAAAAGAGTTCTTCAAAACTTGATGATTGTGTTTTGAAACAAAGTTAAATTATTGAGAACTGTGGGGTGAATTCAAACCCAACTGCAGGCGTGAATTTGAATTAATTGTGAGCAGGTTAGGTTTGTTTGAATTGAATAAAATAAAATAAAAGTTTGTTTGAAAAAAATAAAGGCATCAACATTTTATTGGAATAACAACTGATGTCAAACGATATATTTGTTTTTTTCAGTAACTGTAACGTAATTAAGTTCCCAATTTCGTAACGAGACTGCTGTAATCTCGTTACATATAATCCTTTGCTTCCCAGTGGATTATACCACTGGCATATGGGGAAGAAGGGAACTATGCATTGAATTTGACCTCCAAAGACCATGAAACAGCGACAATACATGCGCAATACCATTAAGGCCAACAGTAATCTATATTTTCATAATACTTTCATTCCTTAAAAATCACTATCTTATCCACACTAATTTTGTAGCAGTTTCTGCTTTCTGCGTTGGATCATAAAGTGTTTGTTTTTTTTCCCATGTAGGCCTATCATGGCGCTAAGAGATGAAGTGACCATGCCACTGACAACTACAACCATGCATGGGCCTCAGAGAAGTAGCACTACAGAGGTATCACATTCCTGGACTGTGTGAAGACGTTATGTTGTTTCCCTCATTCTAACTATATCCTGTGCATGCGATTGCAACACTACCCTGCAGTGAAGGTTACATCTTTACAGTCACAACTTGCATATTTGCAAGATTGAAGTACTCTCAACCTACACGTTGTTTCACCTCATGAAATGAACCCAGTTTGGTGCAGCCACTTTCTGGATCCTCAACTGATACAGTAGTCTAGCTATTTCTAATACCACCACAGGACATCTCTCAATCTCTGATCAGACAATATATTTTCAATGCTCAATGCCCTTAGTTCTGTTCGGACACTGAAGTTAGGCTGTCCTGGGTCTATCTCGTTCATTTAGGCAATTTCGGTCAAAAGCTTCAATTAACACACTACAATATTCAAAGTAGACTAAACTAAACCGGTTTCTTTGAGCGACCGCTGATTGGCTGGATGTTTTTATTTTTTAATAATTATGGGGTGCAGCTCTGAATATTCCTTCAGGGTCCAGCATGTTTCGCAGTCCAGTGTGAACAAGTCATGCAATACGGTACATATTTGCTGCTACGGAGCATTCATAAATCAGACCCTACCTATAGGCTACATAGGATATGTGTCCCGTTAAGCAGATAAGTTAGAAACCTACCAAAAAAAAAAACCCAAAACACTTTTGAGCCAAGCGACAAAAGATGCAAAAGGTACCCGGTAAAGATCGATTAATAGGTTGACATGCAGATATTTGCATTAAGCCGATATATTGTCGTAGTAAATTGATTCGGCTTTAAGTACTTACAGTTGGCGAGAAAGTTTCCCCTAAAGCAAAAACAAACAAACAAACAACAACGAAAAAAACATAATCCATATATGATTACGATCTGTCCGATTCCGGATTCCAGGACTTGGAAATAAAAGTCACAGTGGGATTGCTGGCTAGATCGCGGTCCTTATTAGTCGCGCTGAGTGGCCCTCCCACTCTGTCTTACTACTAAGATGCATTCACATAGACTTGAGCAAACAATGGAAATAGAAAGTGAATCCTTTCATAACACGAAAAAAATGCCCAGCGGGGTTTCAAACACACAGGCTCTCTGATTTGACAGGTCCAGGTGCGAGAATCAAACGCCTTTTGATCTATTATGTTCTTATTATAATTCGTGGCTCACAGGCCTAATTCATATGGATTGGCTCGGCTTTAAGGAGGCAACATTGGCAGTGGGAGCAGGAATTGCCCAAGTCAAGCCTAAAAGTAAATATCGAGTTGTAGAATGAATGGTCCTAGGATGGATTCGTGTAAGTACAAGTCAGAAAAAAACTTACCTGTCTATTGATCAACTTATGTCCTGTAGCAACGCAATCAAAAATATGCTTTAACAAATATCAGTTATCCAACATAACAGCCTGGCAGCTCTCAGCTAGAGGCAGGCCTGGTTCCTTAGGAGCGGACTACAGCCCATACTCTATTTTAGTCAGAAGACGCAAATGCCATAAGGTGTCGCAATAACATGCTGCTATGCTTTACACAAGGTTAAAACTTTAAAAACTTTCCGCCGGTGTTCTTTTTTATATATGCCTTTAAAATGTTGTAATCTATATAGGCTGTTTACTAAACTGTCCTTTGTCAAGAGCTATTAAAGTTCAGTTCATGTACCTGTGCCTAAAATGTTTTTTCTTTGCCAAATCCATATAGTTAGACTATTAGATATGTTTACATATATATTTTTTGAGTCCACCGTGTTGTTATGGACCACGTTTGAAGGCTAAACCACAGGTACGTTGTTCCCTTAAGTTATTATTGTAACAGCGCACCAACAGTTCACTGCTTCCAGTCCTCAGAAACAGGTGCTCAGGCTCCAGATACGTAACTGTTTAGACAGATGAGCTCCCTCCACCACAAACACACACACACACACACACACACGCAGGCCTACTGACACACGCTCTCCAGTAGCCTGAAGGAAGGATGGCATATGGAAAGAAAGAAAGAAAGAAAGAAAATCAAAGACTAGCAAGAAGTTAATGGCTATATTTCTTGTTTAACAACTTGTTTAAGTGTTGTGCACATAATAAGCATTTGATTGCATAATAAGCATTTTATTTTATTATTTGTATGTTTAGTGATTGGTTGCTTTGGTTTGATTTGTTATACACTTTCACTGTTGGCAGTTGATTAGTGCTGCCAAATGTTTTTCAGTGACAATGTACTGCCCAAGTGAGCAAAAAGAGTGACTCATTTTACAAAACAGATTTTCTAAGCAGAATTTCAACTCCCTGCATCCCATGCTTGATACATAATCTGTCACCGGTCTGCTGTTTTCACGATTTGTCACTCAAAGCAAAATTGATGCAATCCCTTTACTAAGTCACATCATTGCTAACAGTGTTTAGAAGTAGAAAACAAGCAGCCTGCAGAAGTTCCATACAGACCAAGTTGAATGTGCTCTGAAGTTGAAGGTCACATTCTCAAGCCAGCACTATCAAGTCTTTGACTGATCAACAAGTCAGTGCAGGGGATTCATATTTGGTTGTGGATCTATGAAAAGTGCAGTCAAACCTCCTGTGCCAGAGCCAGTATCTGTTGTGTTGTTTAACGCTTCAAGGATATTGATCTGTCTTGTTGTATGATGCTTACTTTCATTTGCCGTTTATTTTTTAACCACCAGTATTTGGGAAGTGAACATGTGCATTTGAAAATGACTAGCAGCACAGGTTAAATGTGTCACAGGTTCCATGGATTTGGATTTATGAAACTGCAAAAATGTGAGTAATTACAATGTTGAGTAGGCTACCCAATGCCCTCCCAAACCCAAATGCACACACACAATGAAAGATAATTTATGTGCTTCAAACTATCATTACGTTTATTAAAAAGCTTGGGAATTCTCCCTTTTTCCTATTATTTCCTCCAGGAGATCTTAGTGCATTTCCAAAATCTTTTTCAGTACCTCAAGTGTTTTTTGGTGAATCTGATGCATGGCATGGTTTTACACTCTGCTCTTTGTGTGTGTTAGTGTGTGCGTGTGTGCAGCACTACATTACTGCTGGATATATATCCTAAGCAACCGCTTTTGTTTTGGGCAAGGAATTGTTTGCCTGCAGTACACACAGATGTTAAGAGTAGTCTGTATGACTCTTCATTATGCCATTCAAATTACTATTGTTGGAATGGCTTATGTGGAAAACACCTGCCGTTACTGGATCACTTATGAAATTGACATATGACAAAGCACTGCAAAAAGAAAGCATGCTGTGTGTCACTAATCCATATGCAGACATTACCATTGATTTGTGCCTTTCATGTACTCATAAAAAAAATCACAAAAGCCATTAAGAAGTCTCATTCAGCATTTCTGAGAGGCCACCTGGGCATGAAAGGTAGCAATAGACAACACATAAAAGAAATAAGAAGATACAATAAAATGCAAATTTGGCCTGTAGCTATACTCAGTTTGGGGCCCACTTAAAATAAAACCATTAAACAAACAAAACACAAGCAATAAAATTGACCCAATTATTGAAAGACAGTGACAACCATATTGGAGCAGTAGTGTGAAATTGGTTCTTTTTTTTTTTTAATATAAACTCAAATAATCAGTAACTTGGACCAAAAAGTGAATATGAGATTAAAGTGCACTCTGTAAGATACTGATTCTGCCTATATATCTGTTTGAATATTGAATCATTGGGGTTAGAAAACCTTTTAACTGTTAAAAAGGTTGGATCCTTTATTTTGCTGTAGAATATTAAAACATATTACATTTCAATAATGTCAGAGTTGGGGAAACATATGGGTACTACTGGGGACTACTGTAATTTGAGAGAAGAGATTCAAGTCAAATAAAGAAATTGATATGTAAGAAGCTGTCACACTTCTAAAATACTGATTTTGTAATTGAATAGCCACTGTTTGAAGCACATAGCAAAGGGAGAGGAGATGTTGGTTCCTTAGTAAAGTGTTTAGACTAGCTATGTCAAAGAAGTGAAACATGTCTTGCTTTATAATATACAGGCCGATATATTTCAAATAGACATATTACATATAAAACTCACAAAACAGGCACTAACAGAAGAAAAGTTTACTCTATGCCCAGGCGACAGAGCACGCTCACAACTATAGAACAGGATGGTGGAATGAAAAGAAACAGCAATTTTCTCATTTCTTATTTTTTTATTTCAAGGTACCATGGGGTCTGCATGCAAGAAGTGCATAATAAATGAAGGGAATGGTGTGTGTGGCACATAGGTGGAACCTCTCCATACACATAAAACAAGCTGATTGTCGCATTTACAGAGGGTCTGAAGAAGTTCATACAATCCCATTGCTGCATAAGTTGGTTCCCCTGCTGAATGAAAGAGACGCTCATACCTCTAAAAAGTTAACCTCTCAGGAACTGAGACAGCGTGTTTGATATTCCCATTGATGCTATTTCATTTTTTAAGTAAGAATATACAATGTCTTTTAAGGGGATTTATTTAACCTCTCTGGTTGTGGAGCTGAAGCACATGAAAGAAAAACACCTTAACTGAAATTACAAAGTGACAGCCAGGGTTTATAAAGCAATAAGCCACATGTAAAATAAATCATAGTCTTAGTACTTACATCTATTTTCAGTTGTACAACAGATATCAGACATTATATGATATAGGTCAATCCATGGCACATAACTAGATGCAGAAATGTCATCAAATGCAAAAATAAATCGCTACTGCTAAATATCCCCATGGTCCCCATGGAAATCTAAACAAACATCTCATACAGTACATACTTTGTGGAGGATGTGCCTGGTAACTAACTACCAAAGTTGTCTAAATTAGTCCACTCTGCCAACAATGTAAATCACAAGAGAGCAAGCATATTGACTATACTGTCTACTGTCTGTTATATCATGGCTAAGCCCCACAGCAATAAAAAAAAGTCACTTATTTTGTCCACAGCAGTGGACAAGTTCAAAATCACAGCAGAAAACAGGAACTTTAAGAGACCAAAGCCAACTGAGTGTAAAAACAAAATGTGTGCTCTCCACAGAACAGACTCTCCAACTGAGTCACTGCAAGGGGGCTTGAAGGACAGCACAAATTTAATTATTATATAATATCATTTTGCATCCAGCTCATTACCAACATGGATTTACACCAATCATCAGTGCATCACATACATGCTGGGGCACCCCAAGACCTCCATATTGTACCATGAGGCTGAAGGAACACCTTCAGCACCAAGGACAGTGCCTGTTTTGCTGGTGTGGGCCACTGCGGTGGATAATTGATAGCATGCATTACACCAATGATCTGCTCGGCACATGGGAATGCAGCTACAGGTACACTGCACCCTAATTTCTACTGACCTACTTCCAGCTCTTTTTAAGCAGAATGAACTAGAGGAGCTTCATAACGTACCAGGAGGCTCAAGTCAGAGCCAACTTGAGCGGTGGTAAGAAGCTTCATGACGGGCAGTGAGAACATTCTCTGATTGTTGGTTGAGTCCCAAAGAGGACTGAGATAGTTACTGAATCTTCCGCATTGAACAATCACCTAAAAATCATCTAAAACATCTAGAAAGGATTAAATATGCTGCTTGGAGCAAAATATATTTCCTGTGACTCTTATCTATGGCTAACCTCAAACTTTTCAGTTCAAAATGTCAATTGCCAGGGTGACTTTTATTTTGAAATTGCTGCCTGATGTATCAATCCAGTCCCAAAGGACCCTATGTCCTGGAGGGTTTAGCTCCAGCCTTAGTCAGGCACACCTGAACCAATTAGAGGCTTCAGGTTTTCATGATAGTTTAATTGGTTCATGACAGGTGGTCCTTGAGGACTGGATTGAGAACCACTGACTTAACTGATGTGCCACAAATGACAGAAGTATTACATGTATAGCTGACGTAAGCATTGAATCAGCATTCATGAACAAGCCATGTGGGTGTTATAAAGCTGGATTTGAAGTAACATGTTATCAAAGAGGGAGACGACTGAATGTGAGTGATTGCTGCATGTGAGAGTTTGAAAATGCAGACACACACTTGTGCTTATTGTCTGTCACAAGTTAAGCTCCCTTGCATGCATCATAACATCATACAAATTCCCATTGTCCTCTCTATATAATATACTATATTTAGATCTATTCACATATTTTTTAGGCATTCATAAGATGCTCTTGTAAATTTCTGGTTCACCAAGCAACGAATAGTACCGAGTGTGAGAGTCAATGATCCAGCATCCTTGCAACAGATGCAGTTTAACAAATATTCCTGAGAACAGTCAGGTAAATAAATAAGAGAGAGAAGAAAAGAGCATTATTTCCAGTGCAAGAAAAGGGGAAGAAATAGGGGAGGGGGATATAAGAGATAAGATCATTTTCCAGTTACAAAGGTACAGAGTGAATCTGCTATGTTGGACACTAAAGTCAGTCTGATCGAATGGTAATAGTCATAGACATGTCATGTCACAGTTTTGATCTACAGTATCATAATAACTAACCTAGCAAGATAATTGTTACTGAACTTCTTGTTCATTTGGCTAATGCCTTTATGCCTTACATGGCCTGTTCTCTATCTTTGTATGGGAGAGAATATCAAACTGGGTGGCATGGTGGCGCAGTGCTTGCACTGCTGCCTCACAGCAAGAAGGTTCTGGGTTCAATTCCCGCCTGGGGCACTATTGACTCTGGGGTACCCAGGTGGGTTATCTCCCGGGCCTTTCTGTGTGGAGTTTGCATGTTCTCCCTGTGCTCACATGGGGTCCTCTTCTACAATAAGGACCCCAATTGGAAAAACATACAAGAAGAACGCCATCTCCTGTCCCATCCCTGACCCCGACGAGGACCCAAGATCTGGAGCTGTTGGTCCCCTGGCGCCGTAAAGGGCTGCCCACTGCTCCTGGCTGCCCCTGGAGGGGCTACAGGATGGGAAAAATGCAGTGACTTAATTTCCGCAGCCACCCTCCTTGCATGCGTGTGTGTGTTTGGCGGCCACCACTGTGCGTGCATGTGTGTGTGACAATAAAATGTGGACAAATAAAGCGTTCTTTCTTTCTCCCCCTGGTGCATGTCGGTCAGCTAGACATTTCAGTGCTGCCACAAAGTATTTTCTTTGTGCAATGTAATGTTGACTGTTTATACCCACATTGCATTTTTGTATGTATACAGCTTGAAATGTGATACATCAGTGCATTTACATAATCAATATTGTCTGCTTACCAATTTCTCTCCAGCACATAATTTCACTGAATACAATTGAGTTGAGAAAATGTTTATTTTTATTTTTTTATGTGTTTATACAGATAGTCCAGTACAACAGGCAGACACAGTCTGACCTTTTGAGGTGTCTGGAGCAAGTGTGCAGCTCTGCAGTTATTAGATGAACATACCCAGTGGACACCCTCCTGTTCTCACCTTTTACCTGGTGATATTGCAGACCTGTCCCTTTTAATTAGCTTGCCAGGGTTGTAGAATCAGCAAGAAGGCCAGTGCATGGCCTATTGAGTTTTCCTCTTGTACAGTTTGGTAGCAATTTGATTTCACCATGATGCCGATGTCTAACCCTTTTTTTAATGAATGTTAAGTTAGTACTCTGAAGACAGCCACCTGCTCATGATGGCATTTTCTTTCATGAGTTTGAGTATTGCTAATACAAAGGCAAGACAAATGTGTGTTCAGAAAGGTTTCAGTGTTATCCATGGAAATGTGTTTTTATTTCTACTTAAGCTCAAAAGTCTGGTTTCACAAACTATAGGTTGAGAACCAAAATGGGTCACAGAAGTTCACAAACCTCTGATCCAACGCCATTTGCTGTCACCTTGAGATTTGAAAGATTTACCCCAGTGTTTTTTACTTGGCAGACGAAGCAGACATATAAACTCATTGTGGGGTGTTTCATTTCCTGCATACAGAATTAGGCTTAAGTAAATCAAGAGCAGGTCGGATATAAATCATTTCAGTTCCACATTTGCTTGTTAATGTAGTGTAGAAAGGTGTGGTGTACAGTAGTAGTGGACCACTGGCCATAGCCAGCATAATTAGGATGTAGTGAATGGTGCTGGGACCTTCAGTAACCATTGAAAATACATTTCTGCATTTCAAATTCCTACCTTGCAGTGGTGCTCAGCTCACACATGGAATGCAATTTGTTTGGAGGCTGGTAATCTCAATGAAAACCCACTGAAATTCTTGTCACTGAGATTCCTAACATTCCTACCTCCCAACCCCCTCCCACACACACACACACACATACACATACATCCACCCATACTTGACACAAAAAGCAAGCAGTGCAATAATAGTTTCATCTTATGCTCTTGCATTGGACTGTGTGTCAGTTGCCAGCAAATAATCCTTAGTCCTGTAAAATTCTCGGTAGCAAGACAAAGATGCTTCATATCTTCTCTATTTATTGTATGGTCGACAGTTTGGAGAAAAAGTTTGTGAACCCTTTTGAATTACCTTCATCCCTATATAAATGGCTCCTAAAGTAAGAGTTCACAAACTTTTTCTCACAAGTGTATATCCTGCTCTTAGGATAATCAACAGTATTGTGTGATCCATTCAAGTGCTTGTCTCAGTCGTGTCTCTTTGTTGCGATTCTTATTATTGGAAATAAAGGGGTCTTGCCAAATTTGCTTGCCTCTTGATCATCTACTATGTATCATAGAAAACTGTGTTTAATTAAGGACTTTAAAGAAAAAAGATAAAACTATAAATAACACTAAATATCTGTACAAACGAATAACGAGTAACCTCCACCAACTCACACCAGCTCCACCAACAATTCAGCGAAGTCAGTCGTTTTTACCCACTTCATCTGTATAATTGAGCATTCTTTCCTACATATGTTTTTTTTTAACATAGTTTAGCATGAAGGGCCCCATTTCCAGAGCTGGAAAATGTCTGGGCCAGCCACTCTTCTTACCTCGCCACAGCTGTTCATACAAGACACAAACAGAAAATGATACAGGGCAAAGCAGAGAAAAACCCTGGAAAAATAAAATGTGAACAGAAACCCAGAATCCTGAGATCTGGTCCCAGAATCACAATACCTTCCCCGATTTAAATGGTCTCAGAGGCAGAAACAGGACGTCTGCTGACCAGCAAAAACATAATACCACCCAAGCCCTGTTCAAGTTAAATGTCTAACTGGAAATCGTGAAAAGTGCAAGGATATGTTTTCCATTGTATCGGAAAGATCTTTGTAAATTGCTTAGCTGTGACTCATAACCTTTTTTTTTGCTGTTTTTTTTTTTGTCTTTTTGTTTTTTGTCTTTGTTTTCTCAAATGTCTTCTCGGTTGCTACATACTAGACGCATGAACTGTATAATATGATAGAGTTGGTGTCAACCAACTTAATTTGCAGTGTGACCCCAATTAGCTTTTTTTAACGACTAAAATCAAAGTTGAACATTTTTAAAGACAGGGAAAATGTCATGCACATTCATTAAAGGCCAGCCAAATTGCAGAGCATTGAGTATTTACATTAATGCTAATGCAAAAATGGATTCATATAGGTCGTAATTATTGCAAGGATGTCTGTCATTATTAAACTTGTTGAGTGCTAAAGCCTAATATTTAAACATTCCTGTTTAGCTCTTGACCCCTGACAGCTTTAAATTCAACATTTCAAATTTCAAATTCAAGAGTTCAAATTTCATTTTTTCTCTCAAACTTTCCTTTGAACTTTCTTCTATTATTTTGCTCTTTCAATCTTTTCTTTTTTTCCCTTAATGTTTTTCTTTCTCTTGAATGTGCACATTTTCTTTATTTCAAACTTTTACATTGATTTTCACCCTTTCAGAAGTGGGCAGTCGCACTTCCTCAAGTATTTTTTTCTTTACTTAGACAGTAGGAAGGCTGAGAAGGATACAGAGTCAGACAGATGTTTCCCAGGGGATTAGACCCTGGGGCAGCTGGGTTTGCATGAGAGATAAAACCACCACACTATCTGTATGCCCTGCCACCAATGAGCAGAGAAATTGGGCTTCCCGTTCTGATGTTTGTTTGTCAGTTCCGACATTGTGATTTCTCTATTTCCCCTGCCTCCGATGACTCCTCACTTGTGAAGCTGTCCCAGGGAGTTAATCTCCAAGCCCTGAAAAGGACAATCAAGTGTTGTATTTCACTGAGGTATAACACAGTTCAAGCTGCCAGGATACACGGTTTTGAACTTCAGATATTTCTGCAGCTGCAGTGGAAAGGTTTCTGACAGGGTATTATTAAGTTGACATAATTTTTACAAGGAAGCTTTTAGGGCTTTGTGTTGAAAAGGTATTGTGACTTTTACTTCATAATGCTTTGGTCACACTGCTGTTTGGTGTGATGTCAACTTTGAGCAAGAAGTTGACTAGACCTGAAGCCATTGCCAATACATAACATGTAGTGTGATTCATGTCATAGGAGCAAAAATGTCAGAATGCAACCCCTGCCATGTTGGTTTTTATAGGTCATCTCGTTCATCTGTGCATCTCTACAAAACAGTTCTCATCGAAAGGGGTCTCTTTTTTGCACACACAAACCTGCAAAAAATCCTTTCGGATAAACTGTGGGCGGAGGAAGTTGAGTTTGAATGTCAGGTATCGTGTGTCTAAGCAAAAGCTTCTTGTTGAGTTTGCAAACCCCATCATCTCTCCTTACTGCAGTCCTGAGTGTATCACCATCTGGCCCACAGCTGAAAACTATTAGGCTCTGCTGGAACTTCCTTTCCACTATTCCGCCCCTGTTTTAAAGCAAGTAAGTAGCTTTTATCTCAGCTCTCTGTTGTTATTTTGCATGCTTTTGTTCATACAACGTATTTCTTCTTCTCCCTGCAAAGGGGAGCGCTTGTTTTTTGTTGATAATCTTTGTCAGTGGTTGGTAAGGGTGCTGCATTTTATACGTGGGAGTCTGATTAAGAGTGCCAGGCTTGGAGAGAGCAAAGCTGAGTTTTAGCTTAGACACCGCGGTTGATTCAACGGAGGAATTCCGGGGCTAAATTCATAAACAGATTGTTGTTGCGATGTCTAACGTGCTGCGCTTAGCAAGCAAGATTCCAGAGCCAGGGTGAAAGCAAAGCAGAGAAAACAAAGGATCTTTGTTGCTTTTCTTTTCTGTGGCATTATGTTGAGACTGCAGCGCATGTTTCTATCCCATGTCAAAAGCTGGCTGCCTTTTTAGCGCATATGGGTCAGATTAGCGACTGGCTGAGAGGCTTTTAAAAATGTCACGTTAACTTATTTTTTTCTAATAAACTTCTTTTGCAATATATTATCTTTTGGCACACTTGAGCATTTGGATTCCTTTTCATTCGTGGACTGATCTTTGGGTTTGAGAGAGGACTTCACAGGGTCAAAGTAGGTCACACTCATTTCCAGAAAGTTTCTTTCCCAAGCTAAATTCCAAATGTTTGAGTCACTGAAGATGAATTGTGAAACCCTGGACATGTTTTTCAGTGTAAGTTTCTCACTGTTGCTGGGAGGATGATAACTGTGTTCATTTAGTTTAGTATTCCTCTCATGTGTTTGCCACTATGCTTATTCAGACGACATTGTTTGTGCTTGATGACTCTGGCAGACTGTTTTCACCTCATAAGTGGTGGATATTGTAAATGTTCAGTGATTTGTCTGCCTGTTGATTTTGGCTCTAACATTCACAAAGAGCCACCATGTTTAGCCTTTTGAATTGCAATGAAACTGCATTTTTATGGAGTTAAGTGGCATTTGTGTGCCCACTTTTGTTTTATTATCAGAGCCAATACTGTTCATGCAGTGTTGAACTGAGCATAAATGTATCAGTCAATCAGTCAAGTGAACATACTGTAAACCACGTATGGACTCTGTCTTCTGTCAGGAAAATTTTTAAAGACACTCTAGCTCACAACACGCCCACTGTGAATACACACACACACACACACACAGTTCCGGTCTGGAATCAAGCATACCTGACCTGGTGCTTCTACCGCAGATGGTAAACATCGGTGGGAGACTGTGGAAGTTTGCAGCTCAGTGCTAAGGGGGTGTGTGTGTGTGTGTGTGTGTGTGTGTGTGTGTGTGTGTGTGTGTGTGTGTGTGTGTTATGTGTGTGTGTGTGTGTGTGTGTGTGTGTGTGTGTGTTAATAAGTGTCCTGTGCATAGGCCTGGCTGTGGTTGCAGTTTCCAGCTCCC